>PVKZ01001463.1:282500-388405 GCA_004027375.1 Macroglossus sobrinus | reverse complement strand
ATAACACCAAATTTAATAACCTAAAAGAAAAGGACCAGTACTTAAAAAAATACAATCTTCCTAGACTCAATCAAGATCTGGAAAATCTAAATGGACTGGTCAGTAGTATGGAAATTGAAACAATCATCAAAAATCTCTTAAAAAGTAAAAGTTTAGGAACAGATGGCTTCACTGATGAATTCTCCCAAATATTCAAAGAGTTAATACTTATTCTCCTCAAACTCTTCCAAAAAAACTGAATTGGAGGCATTACTTCCCAACTCATTTTATGAGGTCAATATTACTCTGATACCAAATCTGGTAAGGATAACACAAAAAAGAAAAATACAGACATATCTCTCTCATGTAAAAATTCTAAATAAGATACTAGCAAACCGAATACAGCAACACATGTAAAAATTCTAAATAAGATACTAGTGAACCATATACAGCAACATATTAAAAAATTATACACCATGGCCAAGTGGGTTTCATCCCAGAGGCACAGGGATGGTTCAACATATGCAAATCGATTAATGTGATATACCGCATAAACAAATTTAAACATAACCATATGATTGTATCAATTGATGCAAAAAAAGCCTTCAACAAGATATAGCTTCATTTATGATCAAAACACTTAACAAAATTGGTATAGAAGGAAAGTACTTTAACATAATAAAGGCCATAGATGACAAACACTCAGCCAGCCATTATACTTCATGGTGAAAAACTAAAGACCTTCTTTCTAAGATCAGGAACAAGGCAAGGCTGTCCACTATCAATAGAACATTGGAGGTCCTAGCAAGTACAATCAGGCAAGAGAAAGATATAACAGGCATCCAAATAGGAAATTAAGAAGTCAAACTATCACAATCTGTGGATGGCATAACTCTCTATATAGAAAGCCCTAAAGATTCCACAAGAATACTACAGGAAACAATAAGCAAATACAGGAAAGTCTGTAGATACAAAATCAGCATTCAAAAATCCATAGCATTCCTCTACTCTAATAATGAAGTGTCAGAAAAAGAAGTGTAAAAAAATAATTCCTTTTGCAATGCAACAAAAAGAATAAAATACCTCTGAATAAATTGAACAAAATATGTGAAGGCCCTATAAAATGAAAACTACAAGACCCTATTAAAATAAATCAAAGAAGATATAAAGAAATGGAAAGATATTCTATGTTCTTAGATTGGAAGAATCAAGATAGTTAAAATGACCATATTACCTAAAGCATTATACAGATTTAATGCAATCCCCATCAAAATCCCATTGGCATTTTTTAAAGAAATAGAACAAAAAATTATCAGATATTTATGGAAGCACAAAAGATCCCAAATTGCCAAAGCCATTTTGCGAAAAAAGAATGAGGCTGGAGGCATCACTCTGCTCAACTTCAAATTATACTACAAAGTGACAATAATCATAACAGTATGGTATTGGCAGTAAAAAAGACACACGGACCAGTGGAACACAATTGAGAGTCCAGAAGTAAATCTATATTTATATGGGCAAATAATTTTCAACAAAAAAGCTAGAAACTTACAGTGGAGAAATAAAAGCCTCTTCCATAAATGGCGCTGGGAAAAATGGAAGGCCAACTACAAAAGAATGAAACTAGACTGTTTTTTACCACAGCACACGAAAATTAACTTAAAATGGATTAAAGACCTGAATATAAGACTGGAATCAATAAAATGCATAGATGAAAATATAGGAACAAAACTCAGGGATCTGGACTTAAAGAGGATTTTATGAATTTGACCTCAAAGGCAAGGGTAATAAAAGCAAAAATAAATGAATGGGACATCAAATTAGAAAGCTTCTGCTCAGCAAAATAAATCATGAACAAGGTAAAGAGATAACCATCCAAATGGGAAAATATATTTGCAAGCATTGCTTCTGATAAGGGCCTAATATTTAAAATATACAAAAAACTCATACAGCTCAATAACAACAAAAAAATAAATCCAATCAAAAAATGAGCAGTAGACCTAAACAGACACTTCTCCTTATAGGACATACAAATGGTCAACATATATATGAAGTGATGCTTAACTTCGCTAGCTATTAGGGAAATGCAAATCAAAACCACAATGAGATACCATCTCACACCTGTTAGAATAGCTATAATCTATATGACAGGTAATAACAAATGTTGGAGAGGATGCGGAGAAAAAGGGACCCTCATATACTGCTGGTGGGACTGCAAATTGGTATAGCCACTATGGAAAACAGTATGGAGGTTCCTCAAAAAAACTAAGAATTAATCTACCATGTGATACAGCAATCCCTCTACTGGGTATTTGCTCCAAAGGCTTTAAAACCCATATCCAAAAAGATGTTTTCACACTGATGTTCATAGCAGCACTATTCAGTGGTCAGGACATAGAAGCAACTGAAGTGTCCTACAATAGATGATTGACTAAAGAAGCTGTGGTATATTTATATAATGGAATATTACTCAGCTATAAGAAGAGATGAAATACTTCCATTTGTGACAACTTGGATGGACCTAGAGATAAACATGCTAGGTGAAATAAGCCAGACTGACAAAGTTGAAGATCACATGATATCACTTATATGTGGGATATAAACCTAAAAGCAACAAATAAACAGAATAAAGAGAGACTCAAGGACATGGATAATGGACTAGTGGTTACCAGAAGTGTGTAGGAGAGGTGGGGAGATGTAGACTAGGTAAAGGATGTCATATATAGGGGTTTGGAGGAGGGTGAAGTGGGTAGAGGGGATCAAATATTTGGTAGCTGAAGGAAACTAGACTCTGGGTGGTAATCACACATTAGAATATATAGATGTTGAATTATAATGTACACCTGAAAATTATATGATTGTATTAACTCATGTTACCCCAATAAAACAAAACAAAATAAGATAAAATAAAATTTAAAAAATCAGTGTTATTTTGTGTTTGTATAAATGTTAATAACTATTCTCTTTTAAGACACATACACATATGGTTACCAGAGTTTGCAATTCCAAATCAGAATATATGTTCTTAAAATATGATAATTAACTTTTTATGCACAGAATTATTAATATCTAGTTTGGATGCTAAAAATAACATTTTTATGTAGAATATATTCATAATCATTTTGTTATCAGATTATCTCAGAAAATGGATACATTACACATGTCAGGCCTAATGTCCATTAATTATTATAAGATCCATTTAATTGAATTATTAATTTTATTGAATTATTAGAAAAATAATAATCTGAGATTAAGTATATGAAAACAAATCATGTTTCCAGGAATTTTTCAAAAAATTCTAGATTGTTCTCAGAGTGTGTTTCTCTACATATTCTTTTTTTTAGAATGTCATTTGATTTATGAATTACAGTTGAATCAAATTAATACTATGTTTATGGGATAGAATAGTGTTTAACAATACAATAAAAATGGATTTATTGATTTGATATTTATTAAGTTGTCCAAAGTATTCCACTAAAACATGACTAAATATGAGAAAAATTAGAAAACTTAAAACAGTTTTGATTTGACCATTTGCTTCTCTTTAGGACTAAGGGCAATATTATAATTGAGGCTATGCCAGTTGAACTGGACTGCTCTTTCTGAATGGAATTGATTATTCCATAATTGTCATGTTTGTACTGTTTGTGGTAGATTTTAATATGGTTCCCAATTATTCATTCTTCATTTTACTGAAATGTTATATATCTTCACCATTGCCATAAAACAGTGCCTTTCTATCCGATGAATATGCTTTTCTATTCCACGGTTATTTGATTTTGCCATATGACTTGCTTTGGCCAATGAAGAGAAGAGAACTAATGTATGCCATATCCAAGCAAAGAATTAGAAGATACCGTGTGTTAAGATTCTTGCTCCCATTTCCTTCTGTCAAAAGAACAGCATGTTCCAGATAGAGGTTGCTCTTTTAGTCTTGATCCTTGGATGTAGATGGTGTATGAGACAGGAGAAGAATTGCAACAAACCCACACAGAAAAAAAAAAAAAAACTTTGTAGTTATTTTAGAATGTTTTATTACTGCAGGCAAACAAAATTTTCAATATCTGTATCTATATAAAGAATTTTCTTTTAAATATCATGGGATATTTATCCAATATATTTATCCAATATATCCAAGGTAATCCTATGGATAATGATTTTTGTCTCCTGGTGTTTATTCCCTGTGTACCTCCTTTTACATTTAATAGAAATAATATCTGTAACCCATAAAATATTGTAAAAAGGAAAAAATGTGACTTCCAAGACTCAATCATAGAAGACTTCTATTGTTCTCACTCTTGGGTCCCTTGTTATAGAGGAAGCCAGCTGCCACATCATGAATACATTCAAGCAACCTATGTGAAAATGCACAAAGGCCTCCTGAGGATAGCCAGCACCTGCTTGCTGATCATGAACTGTCTTAGAAACTCATCATCCAGCCTAAGCCGACATTATGATGGCAATGTCATGAGAGACCCTGAACCAGAACCACCCAGCAATGCTGCTTCTAACCAATAGAATTTCTGATGCACAAAAACTGAGATAATAAATGCTTTTTTTTAAAGTCACCAAATTTTAATGTAATTTGTTATATGGCAGTAAATAACTAATAAAAATAATAAGAGATTTCCACTTCTGGGTATATAGTAGTACTTTTCAACATACTAATGCTTCAGCCAAGAACAAGCCTAATATAATACAGAAGACATCTGCTTAGAGCTGCTAAAGCAAACAAGATGAGAACTGCCAAGATTCCAGAGAGGAGGGACAAGTGAATTAATACTATTTAGCCAATTTTTCCCTAGAGAAATTTGCTTATTTTGAGCATGGAGCAAATGATGGAGAACCTGGTCTTCTATAGGCAGAGAAGATGAAGAAACTAGGAAAGCTTTACAGTGGCAGAAATACTTGAGAGGACAAGATCCTAGTCAGCAGGGAAGACAAAAGAATTTAGCTTGACACATAGACAATTTTCTTTCAGGACATTTATAAAATTCTTAAGTTGTGTGGGGCAGGAGGCTAAGTGGCTGAGCAGAAATTTTCCACAAAGCAGAATGAATCTTATGTCAGTCTGTGATATGGAAGAGACAAAGATTAGGGGTCAGTATTTATAAGGAGAAAGGCCTTGGTTAGGCCACTAGGTTCTCAGTTGGAATTCCTGGAGAGTCAAAGCAAACCATAGACAGAGAGAAACTTGCCAGAATTTTAACAGAGACTTAACTCAGTTCAACCTCTTAATAGATTAAGGTGATGAAGCCTTTTTTCTATCTTCCCAAGCTAGAAATTCAAGATCATCAGAAGTCTCTGCCATTTTTCATGTAAGTTTTTGATATTCAATTTAAATTCCCATGCATATTATTAAATCCAAGAAAAAAAAAACACAATAAAAGTAGACTCCAAGTGATTCAAATAGATGAGATAAATAAGAGAGAGGTAGCAGGAGATATTTTGCGGGGAGGGACCTGACCTAAGGACTCTGAGAAGATTTTTCTTCTTTTCCCTACTTTATAAAACTCGTCTATTACCACTGTAAATAAAGTGCCTCCAATGCTCCAGCCAAATTATCACACTACTCAGTTTGATTTTCTTCAGAGCACTAAACCATTTTAAATACATTTATACATTTGTTTGATTTTTGTTGTGTCCCAAAATTAATACATAAATACCATGAAATCATCAAACTTGCTTGTCTTTTTCAGGCACATGTGAATCAAGAACAGAGGATATAAAACAAAAACAATAACTATGACTACAATAGCAAATATAATTAATTACATATCTTATAAATAAAATACCCAGTACTACTTTTTAATTCACCAATTCTCTCTTCAACAAGGTCAAATCTAAAGTTTATTCTATTTAAAAAATATCTTATTTTGGTGATTGCAATTTTAATTTTAGGATTTTTAATTGTTGTTGCTTTATATTAATCTATTCTTGATTAATATTTTCCTGTAGAAGACAGATAAGTTTACTTTTATAGTATTTACGTTTTATTTGGAGAAGCAAGTAAAAATCAAGTAAATAAACACATAAATGTGAATGTTTCAAATGATAATTAATGCTTTAGGGAAAACAAACTGGGCAGTGTAATGATTTGCCTGGAGAAGGAGATGCATGTAGCGAGACAACAGAAGAATTTTACAAATCTGAAGAAGGAAACAAAATCCTTTCAGAGGCCTTAGGCTAGGTCCCTCCCCAGAGCTCTCTCTGGCTGTCTCTCCTCAGGCCTGATTTACTGCTCTTAGAAGGGTCAGTTTGCTTCTCTCCAATGGGAATGTACTATAGTAAGCTTTTGTCCATAATCCAAGGCTTTATTCTTCTTAGAAATATATAGAAATAAACTATTTTTAAAGGAGGAAACAATTTGCAAAAAGTCTGCCCACAAGATCAAACACTGTTAAATCAGAGAAGTTCATCAACTGACAGAAAGGATGGTCTCCATAGCCGAATAGGGAATACTTGAATAATCAAAAGTTCTATTAAAGAACTATCCCCCAAATGTGAATCTCAGCTTAAACCATGAGGACAGTATTTGTTAGAGTATTTTCTTTATACCTAATACTAGTTAAAAATATAGATTACTAGTCTCCAGTTGATCTAATGGCTCTGGGAGTGGAACCTAGGACTCCATAGTTTTGACAGTCCTCCAGATGAAATTTATGCAATTAAAGTTTAATAACCATTATCGAATAGTGAATTTTTATTTTAAGGCATCTATTTTTCAAATTAATTTTTTACAATCTGTATTTTACATGAGCTAGATAAAAAGGGTTTAATCAAACAATAAAATAATTTAAGTATGAGAAAAATTTATATGTTTAAATTTAAGTGAATTATAAAATAATGAGTTATTCAGCTTTCTTACCAGATCTTAGGAGGCCACCAGCAATAAAAACAAAGAGATTATTTACATACTACTTCTTTCTGTTGAATGCAAGGTACTTATTAATTATCTAATAGGATATTTTCATAATGTATTCAAGTTTCATTTTAAGATGACAGACAAAAGAGTGTTAGAAGTACCTACTGGTATACCTAATTTTCAAATAAGGCATCAATAACATAAAACAAAACACTCAGATATTTTTTCTCTTTTTTATGATGAAAGTTTTAATTTTTGCCCTGAATTCAATTCTTAGAAGAGTTACTATGTGGCAAGTACAGGGAAAACCTCAGTGAATGAAAGAGGACTCAAAATCACTCCCAAAGAGTATACATTCTAATGATGAGACATACAATAAATACTACAAATAAAATATCACAAATAAAACTACAATTATGAATTGAATCCATCTACAGTGAATTCTAAATTTTTGTGAACTTCATCTGATGAAAGTATATCCAAAATAATCAAGGCTTTTTGTTACAACAGAAATTACTACAGGGATTGTTAGCTTCATATTTTGTTTTGATTTAATGTTTATCTCTTAAAAGTTCATGTTTCCATGTCATATAATTTATCTGTAAGAATATCTGTTGTGTGTAACACCTATCAAAAGTGTGTGTGTAACACCTATCAAAAGTTTAATTTAACAAAAGCCTTTTAAAATAGCTATAAACAACAATGAGCCTGTAGGGCATGATCACCCAACAGTAGAAGATCTCACGCATTGAGCATGTTGTGCTGTTGGAGAATAAAACAGTAGTCCCATTTGTGTTCCAGGTACTTATGAAGATTTTATTAGCTTTAAATGGTTAATTACTCCAATTGATTTAAACTACATCTTCTGAAAACAAGGTGACAGTATCCTAAAGAACCATTGTTTATATCTGAACAAAAGAAAAACATAGATAAGAAAAAGCTTACAACCTTCTATGAACTTCAGCAACTAAGCCATGGAATTTCAGCTTTAGGAGAAATGTTAACTCATTTAAATTTTGTAGAAGCAACAACTCGTATTTTTAAAAATCGTCTCAATTTATCAAATGTAAAAATTAGAGCACTTGGGCTGTTTATGTCATTTTTTTCCCCCTAATAACACGCTATACCAGAGGAAGCAAATGCATAATGAATGATTAAGAATTCATAAGCATGCTTTGGTATTAATTCATATCTAAACCAATAGCCATATCATATCTACCCACACTGTTTATAACGAGAGACAGGCTCCTCACCTCCCCTGCTCAGCCCCCACACCATACATGTTACAATATAGATATTCAGGAAAAGGACAAGGAACATATATGGTATTTTTGTGTTGATTAAAACAAAATCATTTGACACATCCCATCAGATGTCATTGACTCAGGTGTTCTTAAATTATGGGATGTGAAGGCAACAGTGAAAGCTAAGTGGGAGGAAAGGTCAAGTGTTACAAATCCACAATTAAATAAGAATTTAAACCTATCATAACACCTTTCAAACTTTCTCATATCCTGCTTCCTTAGTTATGATTCTAGAGGAAAGTCAGATGGAGAGAAATGTTCTGCTGTCTGTTGTTTGAAGGTAGGTGCAGGTAATCAGGGTCTGAAAATTGATATCTCTCCCTATTATGTATAGTACAGCATTTGTATAATTTATTTCTTCATACATATTTCATTATTATTAATCATGGTAAGTAAGTTGCATCTTTTAATGACATAGGGCTTGAAGAAATAGACTGTGTCAGTGTGTGACAATGCTGCATAGTCATCATTAGGGGATTTATTATTTTGGAGAAAAGCAAGTTAGAAGACTCAGCTCTGTAGTCAAAAGTGCAATTTAGGGTTTTATTGTGCAAAAACCTAACGTGGAAAGAGTTTTTCTGAAACTGTTTAACATACATGTAATTCAAACAACCTTCTTTATAAGACCTTCAGTGAATTCATGCTAGGACAGCAAAGTTCTGTGCCCAAGTTAGTCCTTTCAAGCTTCATAGTTTAAGCACAACATGAATATCTTGACCACAGTAACTCACTGAAGCAGCAAACACTGAGCTCAGTATCTCTTCTTCAAACAGCAGGTTTCTGGAAAGACTCCTTTTGCTCCCTTCAGAGACAATTAGTGGTTTTTTAATACACCTGGAAATTATTAATTCTGGGAGCGACCTCCAAACTACTGGTCACATCTCACTTTGATCTGGTTAAAAAAAAAGAAAAGAAAAGAAAAAAGAGGAATTTAAAAATGAGGCATCTTTAATTTTAATATTGTTGTCTGAAAATTGTTCTAGCATCCTTTGGCAAAGAAATAAAAATTTCCAGTCTAGGAACTTAAATGTATGACATGAATATTAGGTTTTTACCTTAACTGTTTCAAACAGGAAAAAAAAAAAAAAAGAGAGAGGGAAGAGGAGGGGGAGGGGGAGGAGGAGGAAGAAGAGAGAGGGAAGAAGAGAGAGGGAGGGGGGGAAGAAAAGGGAGGGACAGAGAAAGGGGGGGGGAGAGAGAGAGAGAGAGAGAGAGAGAGAGAGAGAGAGAGAGAGAGCGAGCGCCCTCAAAGAGAGCCTGTACTAGGCAAGGTCGTTTGGTTCTCCAGCGCTTACCTGGAGAGATGGCCTCATTAGAAAGAGGGCCAGTGCACATGAAGGAATACACTCTGCTGTATGATCACTGACTCCATCCCATAAGCTCAGCCTAGTTTTAGGTACTTTTGATTTCTGGTTTGAGTCATAACTTAAGAATGGACAGTCTATATCATTAGTTTTGTAAAGTGACTTTAAACTCCTTAAAAAAAAATGTCTTCCTCTCTTAAAATTTATATTTCTTACTGGACTGTATAATAGGGTTTACTCTAAATCAATGCTCTCAACCCTGGCTGCATATTAAAATTCCTAAGAGAGCTTTTCAAACAATAAAAATATCCAGTCCCACCCATTACCTGATTTAATTAATCTGAGATAAGGCTTAAAAAAGTTTTAAAAGCTTTCTGGATGATTCTAATCCGCAGACAAGGTTGAGAACAACTACTCTAAATACTTAGAATAAGTATGGAAATTATCTTGGTTATTTTTCTAAGTATATTTTATGTTTTAGTTTGTTAGACTGAGGAAAAGCATACACTGATATGTTATATTGTAACATCTAGAATTTAAGTTTGGAAAGTTTTGAGAGATTGATTTTTGTATTTTTTTCTTATTTTCTCTTTTTGTAGTGTTTTGTTTTATTTTTTCCTGTCTCTCCAACACACAACACACACACATGCAAGGGCACGCACACATACACACACAAGCATATACAAATACTTCTGGTGTCATAATTGCACCCTTAAAAAAACTGGGAATATATTTTTAGTAAAAGTGCCTTACACTTCTTTCATGAGAATCCAAAATTTTATTATTTTTAAAAAATCTTCTTTTCTTTCTTCCTTCACTAAGCAAACATTTGTACAGCATCATGTAATTAATGAAAAGACAAAAATAGTGACAATTGACACTTTTAAAAACAGTACCATACACAGTATTGATAGATCTACCTAGAGTGAAACAAAGAACAAAAATATTTATTCACTTAAATAATGATAATGATTATAATGAACATGAATAACTTTTCTTTGTAATATTAATAGCCAAAGCAAAGTGAAGGGTGAGATAAAGTATGGTTTATATTGGAGGAAAAAATAATATTTTAGATTTGTAGAGAAGAAAAGTCTTTTGGAAATCATTGAGTCTATTTGCTTTCATTTTACAAATAAGAAAATTGAGGTCAAAAGAATTACCAGCTTTTCTCTCAGAATTTTTTTTTTGCTTATATTAGGAGCAAAAACAACTGGTTTCTCTAATAGACAAAAGTGGGGTTTAAAAGTCAGAGAAATTTAGATTTTAGTGATTAATTTATTTATTGAGCCCAAATTGAAAGAATATCCAAATGGCTCTGTCACTAAATTTTGTACATGTGATGGATTTTATACTGAATAAGGAAAAAGTGAATATAGATATGTGAGGATGTTAATATCAACAAAATTAGAAGTATTTGAAAATGCCTTACAACCTGTTTTGTATAAATGTGTGACCATTGTAATTATCTGGAGCTCTGCACTTCGTATAGAGAAAAAGTAAGTGCCTATGATTAGGTCCTGTTATACAAACTGAACCTGCTACAACATATGTGATTCTTGAAATGGGCTTATAGTAATAAATAATTTTACCAAAATTGTATACAAAAAGTAAATATTTAATTTAAAAATTGCATGTAAAAATAAATATTTAATAAAATGATAAAATACATTTAATCACAAATATGTTAAATAAATACATTCTATCTTCTAACAAATGCTAAAATAAAACAAGAGATGTTTAATATATAACTATATACTGATTTTCCTCTTTCATTAATACTAAATACTTGAATATGGTACTATATTTCATACTCTAATTGAAAATTTTCATGTCCAAATGACAAAAACTTCACATATAATGTTACCATAGTGAACACTATTTAAAATAGTTTAAACCCTATGCATATCCAGGCAGAGCCTTTTGTCCAACACCATAAATAAGAGAGATATATTTGTATTTGTCAGTGAGATTTGGGCAAAGAAGATTAAAACTGCTAAAAGACATTGTTTCTTGGATATACAGTTCTAGAATATCACCAGAAATACTTAAAAGACTCTAATAAAATGATTTTTATTTTGGAGGGCTAAATAAGATGTCAAAATAAGATTATACGATTCCTCAGTCTCTGAGACACAGATGCTTAAATACTTTGGGAAATTCTAGATTTAATTGCTGTCTGGCACCTACTCTACTGTGAATTATTTATTTGGGTGTAGACACAGAACTTAAAGCATTTTGAGAGTTATTGCGTTTAAGGTAGAAAAAGCTCAGCATTCATGGTTCATTTTAGTTTGGAAAAGGACCCTGGGCCCATTCTGGAATACTTCCAGCGGCCCAAGGGAAAGCTGAACAAGACTGAGACAAGCTTCTGGGAGGAACTGCAGCAGTGATCAAGAGACAGACTGAGATCCAAATATTAATATAAACCCTAGTTTCTTTATTTAATAAGCTTTAAGATATTGGCCATATTATTTAATCTCTCTATGCTGTTGTTTCTCATCTTTAAACAGTAACATCTATTCTAAAAAATTAATTTGAGAGTAAAATAAGATTATGTATATAGAGGGCTTCACATAGTGCCAGTCACAAAGTAAATACACAACAATTTTAGTCCTTCAATGTGTGCTTCTGTGGATGAGAAGGGTATGCTACAGAATTTGTTGAACCCAGTGAAAAATAAAAATGTAGACTTTCTTTTTTTAAAAGTAGAAAAAAAGTGCCATTAAAGTATGAAAACATAAAGATTTTTTCTTTTTTAAAAAACATTTTTATTAAAATATAGCTAACATAAAACATTATATTAGTTTTAGGTATACACCATAGTTACTCAACATTTATTATACCTAAAGAATGATCATCATGATATATCCAGCAACCATCAGAAATCATATGACACTATCATAATATTATTGACTGTATTCCCTATGCTGTACACCACAGTCCCATGACTCATTTGTTTTATACTTAGAAGTCTGAATCTCTTATTCACTTTCACCTCTCTCCCTTTTTGATTATGAATTACAGTTGATATTCAGCATCATTTTTTATTAGCTTCAGATGCACAACCTGGTGATTAGGCATTTCTGTAATTTATGAAGAGATACCCATGACTAGACTAGTACTCACCTGGCATTATACATAGTTAAAACCATATTACTGAGTATATTTCTATATTTTACTTTATATCACCATGATTATTTTATAACTACTAATTTGTGCTTCTTGATCTTTTCACCTTTTTCACCCTGTCCTCTGACTCCTCTCTTATCTGGCAACCATCAGCTTATTCCCTGCAACAATGAGTCTGTTTCTGTTTTATTTCTTTATTTTATTCTTTAGATTCCACATAGAAGTGAAGTCATATAGTATTTGTCTTTCCCTGTTTGACTTACTTTACTTAGTATAATAATCCAGATTCATCCATGCTGTCACAAATAGTATGATTTCATTCTTTTTATAGCTGAGTAATATTCCATTGTGTGTGTGTGTGTGTGTGTGTGTGTGTGTGTGTGTGTGTGTGTGTGTGTGTGTGTGTGTATATATATATATATATATATATATAAATATATATATATATATATAAATTTCTTCATCTAAATGTCTACTGATGGGCACTTAGGTTGCTGTCATATCTTGGCTGTTGTAAATAATGTTGCAATGAACATATGAGTGTGTATATGTTTTCAAATTAGTGTTTTGAATTTCTTTGAAAAATACCAAGAAGTGGAATTACTGGGTTATATGGTAGTTATATTTTAAAATTTTTGAGGAACCTCCAAACTGTTTTCCACAGTGGCTTCACCAATTTGCAGTCCCACCAGCAGTGCACCACCGGTCCTTTTTCTCAATACCCTCACCAACATTTGTTTGTTAATTTATTAATGATTGTCATTCTGACAGGTATAAAGTAACATCTCATTGTGGTTTTAATTTGCATTTCTCTGATGATTAGTAATGTTGAGCATCTTTTCATATGTCTATTGACTATCTCTGTATGTCCTCTTTGCAGAAAGGTCTATTCAGGTCCTCTTCCCATTTTTAAAAAAAATAAATTGTTAAATTTTTGGTGTTACTTTGAGTTCTTTATTAATTTTGGATATTAACACCTTATTTGCTGTGTCATTGGTGAATATCTTCTGTTCGTTAACTTGTCATTCCATTTTGGTAATGGTTCTCTTTCCTGTAAAAAATCTTTTAATTTGATGTGTTTCCATTTGTTTATTTTTCTTTTGTTTCCTTTGTCCAAGGTGACATATTGGAAAAAAATATATTCTAAGAGCAATGTCAGAGAATTTACTGCCTATGTTTTCTTCCATGAGTTTTATAGTTTCAGGTCTTACATTTAAGTCTTTAATCCATTTTGCATTTATTCTTGTATATGATATAAGAAGGTGGTTTATTTTATTTTATTTTTTTGCATGTATCTATCTAGTTTTCCTAGTACCATTTGTTGAAGAGACTGTCTTTACCCCACTGTATATTCTTTCCTCCTTTGTCATAGATTAGTGGCCATATAAGAGTGAATTTATTTCTAGGTTCTCTATTCTGATTTGATCCATATGCCTGTTTCTCTGCTAGTACCTTGCTGTTTTGATTACTACAGACTTGTAGTATAGACTTGATATCAGATAGTGTGATACCTCCAACTTTTTTTTTTTCTTCTCAAGATTGCTATGGCTATTCGAGGCTTCATATATATTTTAGGATTATTTGTTCTAGTTCTGTAAATTATGCCATTGATATTTGGATAGGGTTTGCATTGAATCTATAGATTGCTTTGGGTAATATAGACATTTTAATCATGTTAATTCTTCCTATTCATGAACATGGTATATGCTTCCATTTATTTCTATCTTATTCAATTTATTTCCTTAATATCTTTTAATTGTCTGATTACACATCTTTTTGCTCTTTGGTTGAATTTATTTCTAGTTATTTTAATTAATTTTTTTGATGCAATCATACATGAAATTGTTTTCTTAATTTCTCTTTCCAATAATTCTTAACTGGTATATAGAAATGCAACAGATTTCTGAATATTAATTTTGTACCCTGCTATTTTATTGAATTTATTTATCAGTTCTGTTTGGTGAGATCTTTAGGGTTCTCTCTAGATAGTATCATATAATCTGCAAATAATGACAGTTTTACTTCTTCCATTTTTAATTTGGATGCTTTTCATTTCTCTTTCTTGTTTGATTGCTATGGCTAGGACTTCCAATACTATGATAAATAAAGGTGGTCAAAGTGGGCATCATTGTCTTCTTCCTGATTGTAAGGGAGACACTTTTAGCTTTTTACTATTGAGGGTAATATTAGCTGTGGGTTTGTCATACTGGCCTTTATTATACTGAGGCATGTTACCTCTATTTCCACTTAGCTGATAGTTTTTATCATAAATGGATGCTGGATTTTATCAAATGCTTTTTCTTCATCTATTGATATAATCATGATTTTTATCCTTAATTTTTATATGAAGTATCATGTTAATTGGTTTGAAAATAACGAACCAACTTTGCATCTTAGAAATAAATACCACTTGAATTTGGTTTGTTAATATTTCATTCAATATTTTTGCATCTATGTTCATCAAGAATATTGACCTATACTTTTTTCTGTAATGTCTTTGTCTGACTTTAGAGTCAGGGTAATGGTGGTCTCATAAAATGAAGTTGGGAGAATTCTATCTTTTTACATTTTTTGGAATAGTTTGGAAAAGATAGGTGTTCATTGTTTGAATAGTTAGCAAAATTTATGTGTAAAGCCATCTGGTCCAGGACTTCTGCTTGTGAGAGGTTTTTGATTTCTAATTCTATTTTGTTAGTAGTAATTGGTCTGTTCAGGTTTTCTGTTTCTTCTTGATTCATTCTTGGAAGATTTCATGCTTCTAGAAATTTATTAATTTCTTCCATTTTTTTCAATTTGCTGACATACAATTGTAGTATTTTCTTAAAATTCTTTGTATCACTTCTCTTTCATTTCTAATATTGAGTCCTCTCTCTTTCTTTTCTTGATGAGTCTGGTTAGAGGTTTATCAATTTTATCTTTTCAAAGAACCAGTTCTTGTTTTCATTAATACTTTGTATTAATTTTTTAGGCTCTATTTTGTTTATTTCCTTTATGGTTTTTATTACTTCTTTCCTTCTAGGCACTTTGAGCTTCATTTGCTGTTCTTTTTCTAGTTCCTTTAGGTATAAGATTAGATTGTTTATTTGAGATTTTTCTTGTTTCTTGAGTTTCTTGAGGTAGGCCAGTATTGTTATAAATTTCCCTCCTAGGACTTTTTTCTGTCCCATAAATTTGGATTCATTTTATTTTCAATTTCATTTGTCTCAAGGTAACCTATGACTGTTCTTTGATTTCCTTGTTAACTCATTCATTGTTTAATAGCATGTTATTTAGCCTCTATGTGTTTGTGTATTTCTTGTTTTTTTTTTGTGTTTGTTTGTTTTCATTGATTTCTATATACAATTGTGGTTGGAGTAAATGCTTGATATAATTTTAATCTCCTTAACTTTATTGAGACTTGTTTTGTGGCCTAACATGTTGTTTGTCTCAGAAAATGTTCCATGTGCACTGCTACTTTGATCTAATTTGTCTTTTAAGACCACTGTTTTCTTATTATCTGTCTGGAAGCTATATTTCTTGGTGTCAATGGAGTGTTAAAGTCCCCTTCTATGACTGTATTGCTGTCAATCTCTCCCTTTATGTGGGCCAATATTTGTTTTATGTATTTAGATGCTCATTTGTTGAGTGCATACATATTTACAAGGGTTATATACTCTTGTAGGATTGATTTCTTTATCATTATGTAATGTCCCTTTTTGTCTCAGTATAGTTTTTATTTTAAAGTCGATTTTTGCCTGATATAAGTATTGCTAACAAGATATTTTGTTTTTTGTTTTCATTTGCATAAAATATCTTTTTTTCCATTTCTTTACTTTTAGTCTGTGCGTGCCTTTCAATCAGAAGTGGGTTTCTTGTAGGCAGCATATGTATAAGTCTTGTTTTTTTATCCATTCAGCTACCCTATGTCTTTTGATTGGAACATTTAATCCACTTACAGTTAAAGTGATTACTGATAGGTACATAGTTATTCTCATTTTGTTATTTATATTTATGTAATTTTTGTTGTTTTTGTTTCTTTCCTCCCGTCTTCTTAAAGAAGTTCTTTAACTTCTTTGTAATAGCTTTTTGGTGTTGATGAATCCCTTTAGCTTTTTCTTGGAAGCTTTATCTGGGAAGCTCTTTGTCTGTCCTTTGGTTCTAAATGATAGCTTTGCTGGGTAGAGTAGACTTGATTGTAGGTCCTTACTTTTGGTCACTTTGAATATTTCATGTCAATCCTCTGGCTTGCAAAGTTTTTGTTGAGAAATCAGCAGACAATCGTATGGGAGCTCCTTTGTAGGCAACTGACTGCTTTTCTGTTACTGCTTTTAAGATTCTCTCTTTGTCTTTAAACTTTGTCATTTTAATGATGATGTATCTTTGTGTGGGCCTGTTTGAATTTATCTTCTTTGAGACTCTCTTAGCTTCCTGAGTTTGTATGTCTATTTTCATCACCAGGTTCAGGACTTTTTTGTCATTATTTCTTCAAATATGTTCTCAATCCCTTGTTCTCTCTCTTATTTTTCTGGTACCTCTATGATGGGAATGTTGTTATGTCTGAAGTTTTCTCAGAGGTCCCCTAAACTATCTTCATTTTTATGAATTATTTTTTCTTTCTATGTCCTAATTGTGTTTTTCTTCCTGCTACCTTATTTTCCAAATTTCTGATTTTATCTTCTGCTTCATCTAATCTGCTTGTGATTCCTTCTAGTGTATGCTTTATTTCAGTATTGTAGTCTTCATTTCTGACTATTTTTTTATGGTTTCTTTGTCCTTTTTTAAGCATCCTTATAATTATTTTTCTGAATTCTGTATCTGGTAGGTTGCTTCTCTCCATTTCATTTAGTTGTTTTTCCCCCCTGGAGTTTCCCCCTCTTCTTTCTTTTGGGACATGTTTTTCTGTTTCTTCACTTTGACTGCTTCTCTGTGTTTGTTTCTATGTACTGAGTAGATTTGCTACATCTCCTAGTCCTGGCAGGGTGGCCTTATGTAGTAGGTGTTCTGTGGAGTTCCCTGGTTACCTGAGCACCACAGCATATGAGCTGCAGTGTGGGATTTGATTCCATGCATTGGCATTTTCTCTAGCAGGCTCTGGTGTCTGCTGAGACCATCCTTTGGGCGTGCAACTGTGGGAATAATCAAGTGGTTTGTTCTGTTATAATTAAAGCTGGTCACTGGGTGTAATGATTTTGAGGCCTCTTGGCAAGGGCTCTTGTGCAAACGAAGGTCAGCTTCCACCGTGACTGGTCCAAAGCTTCCTGGTAGTAGCTACAAAGTGATCTGTGGTTGATCACTTCTGTACTGGAACTGGAAGTGTGTGGGAAAGACCATGCTGTGAATCCAGCCCAAATGTAACATGTACTGGGCTTGGGGAAGCACATCAAAAGGCCCCTAGGGAACCCCTAGGCCTGCCGTTATTGACCTGCTATTTATAAGGTTCAGCTGCTGGAAGAGCCTCTGGTGGTATAGGTGGTATGGGAGTTGGGTGGGCAGGTTCTCAGGGAGTCACTGGCATGGGGTAAGTGGTGTTCAATTGGTTAATGTAGATTCAGATTTTGCACTAGTGCTGAGCCTGGGACAGGTTTGCAAATGTCTCAAAGCCCCCCAAGGCCAGCTAATGCAAATCTGAGGTCCAGACCCCTGAGAGTTTTCTGAGGAAAAATGCAGAACAGGCCATCAGTGGATGCCTTCCAGCCTCAAAAATGTCTCTGGCACTGAGCAAGTCAGATGGTTTGGAGTTCCAGGTAATCACCAGGGTGGAATGAGTGAGCTTATAAGGCCAATAAAAATTTAGATATGTATGTGTGAGTGGAGGGCTCAACACAGGAAAGATTTCCTCTTGAGCTCATTTTTATAGCCAGATGTTATGGGAGCTATTCTTCCTTGCACTGATCCTCCAACAAGAAGCTCATTGTGGGGCTACGGCCCCTCCTTGTTCATGGGGAACCTCTATAGTCAAGATATTCTTCCCAATTCTTGGCCAACCTGTTTCACATTTCCACCCCTCCTACCAGTCTCAGGGTGGTTTCCTTTTTGTATCCTTAGTTATAGGATTTCTGTTCATTTAGTCTTTAGATGGTTCTCCAGGTTGATTGTTCTGTGTTATAGTTGCAATTTTAATGTGATCATGGGAGGAGGCAAGCACAAGGTCCTGCTACTCAGCCATCTTAATTAAAACAAGCTTTTTCTGTTTTTAGTAATCTCTTTTTTGATGCATCACTGTTTTTACTTTGTAACTTATTGTTCTAAATAAGAAAAACAACATTTTAAATTATCAGCATGAATTTTATCATTCATTTCATGCTGTGCAATGCCAGTTTTAAATAAAAATATAAGAGCATTTAATTTGTATCCAGATTTATTAAAATTACAAAATTTGTATTTCACAGCTTGTACATGCATATATGTATTTTATTCTTACAGAACAGTATAAATACTATACAAACTCAACATTTTTAATTTTACTTCTTAATATATACATATTCTACCAACATTCTACTTTTGTCCTGAGAAAGTAAGAACCAAACAAAAATTACACACACACACACACACACACACACACACACACACACACACACACACATGCACGCACGTGTTGCACTATCTTCTCTTTTCTTGTGTGCCATTTTTCTATGTAAATAGTTGACTGGGGAAGAAACATAAATAAGTAGGAACATAACAGGCTTCCTTGGTCATTTATGTTTCTGAGAACACCATTGTTCTTTGTGTTTTTGAAGCAATTTCTGGCTTAAATAGAAAGCATGGCCTCTTGGGGCTGTCAGCACCCCATTTACTTAGTCATAGATATAACACACCTTGTAATCATTTTGAGTCTTGTTGGATCCATTAAAATTCTGTACTAATTGGTCATTACAAACACAGTGTTAAATGGAACAGCAAAGAAAAAAGGACATATGTATTGAATGTGTTTCTTCTACTCACATGCAAGTTCTATTGTTCCATTACCCTTCACTTACAAGACACAAGTTCAAAAAAAATTATGAATTTTTTGATGGTGACAGTAGACCACTAAACTAAGCAGAAGACCAAGTACAATTGCACAGGTTGTGAATCCATAAAGCCAGTCCTATGGATTAGTCATTGATTTATATGCTGAGATACTGTGCTGAGTAGTATAGGCCATGCCATTGCTTCATGGAGTTTACAAGGAAAGAAATAGATGAGAAAAAAATTCAAAGGATGATAAGTAAAATAAAAAAAAATAAAATATGTTGATGGAGTATTATAGATAAGTGATTGGATGAGCATTTTCAATAGTTCCATTGCTACTCATAGTAATATATAGTACCCTGCCAGTGTCTGCAGAGAATACTAGTCCTGTGTCACCTTGCTATTCAAAGTGTGGTCCCAGGTCTGGTATCATCAGGATTATCTTGGAGCTTATTACAAATGAATGAAGATTTTGTCTCTGTCCCCAAACCTACTAAATAAAAAAAAAAAATCTGCCTTTTTAGCAAGATCCCTTCCCCAGGTGCTTTGTATGTACAAAGAACTTTGAGAGGCACTGAGTTAGGAGATCAGTATGACTGAAATTTAGTGAACCAGTGGGGTGAGCTTGGAGAGGATGTTACAGCTAGAACTCGCAGGCTTTATAAACCAAATAAAGGATTTTAGGTATTCTTCTAAGTGTGAAAGAAAATGTGGAAAAATTTTAAAGAGGAGTGCAGTTGGGGATAATGAGTGATTTCAAGGTTGAGCAATACTAGTAAGGATAGAGAGATGCTAAAAGGGATATGGGAACAATTTCCCACTTTCCAAATTTCTCTGAGGTTTTTCACTGGTGGCAATATCACAGAACATTCATACAGCTCACTGGAGTGTCCTAGTCCTATATATAGACCACTATTGAAGCACACAGCAAGTTGTGTCATTGTATTGTTTTACATTTATATTTCTCCCTTTTCTACTAGCCAAAAATTCTTCCATTTCATAACCACATTTTGACTTTCTTTGTATCATAAGGGAGTACAATAAATGTTTGTTGATTTGTGTTGATTTAGAAAATATGAGTTATAGAAACAGCAGATTCAGACATAGAGTACTAGTCTATCTTCAACTTGTCTTCATTTTCTCATGCTTTGAGCACATCAATTTCAATAATGCAGTAGTAGGAGAAAAATGCTGAAATGTTTAAATGTATGACTCCTTAGCTAAATAACAACATATTTTTAATTTGTTAATGCTTTTTAAGTGAGATTTGTTATGATTTTTGATACTATCTTAAAATCAAGCATTTGGTCCCTGAGATGTGTTATAAGAGCCCAGTGTTGGAGAATGATCCAGACACAAACCAAGCATATGAGAGATGCCATTCTCCCTGTCATACCCCTGTGCTTGGGCCTGTTGTCAGAACTCTGCCGTCTCCTCAGGCTTTTGGCTCTAGAACTCAAGATCCATTCTTGTTTAGAAAAATTCATGAGGCCCTAATGCTGCCACTCCCACCTCTACCCATGGAAATTGACATCCTTCTGCCCAGGAGGAGGGACACGATCTCATCTATTATATTCAGTTGTTTCTGCTAATGGTTAAAAGATGACTTACAGCCAAGGTTGCAATCCAGTTTGCATGACCACAAGAAAACACTTAAAAATTAATGGCTATTTTTATCTAGAAAATATAACATCTTATTGCTTGATTGATGTGCCATCATGTTTACCTATCTGAAATAGGGTTATAATATTTTTTTGAATTGGTTTGATTAGATAGTCTGTATGACATTATACTGTAAGTTTTTATTAAGTGTAATTTTATTTCACTGTTGCCAGCATAGAATAAATTTTAAAAATTGGCTATAAACTTATTTATTGTCTCAGTGTTGAAAATGCCCTTGTTTTTATTAATATAAACTATACCAAGTTTAAAGGTAAGTGTAAGTTTGACTCACTCTTTAAAAAACAGACTCCCGTTTAATCAGTGAAAGTTTGGTTTCTTGTTGTGGTTTCACTCTTGAGCACATCATCATTTTAGTAATCTGTGAATAAGGGTCAAACATGTGCTAAGGCAGGCTGTCAACTATGAATTGTTTAATAGATGCTTCTTCCTGCTTCAGACATCCATCATTTCTATGGCTGTATCTTCACCAAAGGACTAGGGTTTCTATCCCTTTTTATTCCAGTCACTAGATACAATAAACATTTCTCATGAAGATTTTAATTAATATAATATGATAAACACAAAATTTCTCAAGCAGAAGATAATCTTCCAGAAGGTTAAGAATTTTATTTAATTTGCACATATATAGATAGAAAAAAGATTGAGATGTTTTACCATCTCAGTAATGTGAGTTGTTTCCTTTGTTTTTTGATGCTAATCTTGCTCCTCAAGACTTTATACTTCAGGTCTTAAAAGTTAGAAAAATAGAAATTGAATCTATGAGTAGTAAACTACTAGAAAAATACATAACAGTTATCAGAAAATTAACCAACCTGACGTTGTTGTATATACCAACTGTGTAAAATCCCTAATGAATGAAAGCCATTGTGTCCCATTTACTTATACAACACCACCCTCAGTGCTTTCAAACTTGCCTCTCTATATATTGTGTGACTTGTTAAGCTACTGGGCTTCTATACTTTTATTGAGAAAATTTACTGCTAAGGCTGTTTAAACTCATGTTAGATTCTGGAACACCTCTCTTTCTATGGAGGGAAAAGATATGCGTATATGAGATGATGTAATTGAATTGAGGCTTGCTTAGGTCCTCTGACTTGCAGCTTGGAATTCTGCAGTGACTGGAATTGCATTCCTGCACTGGTTTTCTCTATTGGGGCTTGCCTGTGCCCACTGCCAGGTCAAGCTAATCTCAGACCAGCCACTGGCTGCATTCCCTAGTAATGGCTGCAACCTCCCCTTGAATTCTCATGTGACCACGCAGACTTAAGATGATATGACTCTTAGACTTAGTTCCATCACTTTAGCTAATAGTACTCACATCCTGCCTGTCTCTTGCAGTTCTAGGCTTATCTCTAATGTTCCCATTTTCTTATACAAAAAAAAAAAAAAAAAAAAGCAACAACCTCTTTCTCCCATGATTAGCACTCCCAGGCTCTATCTAACTATATGGATGTAAATAGATTTTTTGAGTTTAGATTCTGTTCTGGCACATCCCATGGCTTCTTATGCTTGAATTATGATGAGGCAGAGGGTTTCTAAGAACTGTAGTTGCTGATCCTTGAAAAAAGAATTAATCTTGGAAGACTTTCTTTTTCTCTGATAATATATACTAGCAGATAAAGTATTCTATAGAATATGTGATAAAAATCAATATGAAATCTAAATAATGATGTCTATTTTGGATACTTGCTAGTACCAGGTATTTTGTTAAGCATTTTATATATGTTGTTTAATTATATAATGTCTTCAGACTCAGTTACATCTTATAAAGTAGATGTTGTTTCTCACATTATACAGATGAGACCCAAAGAGATTGAAACATATACTAAAGCCACAATCAATAAGTACAGAAAACACTATCTGATCCTCAGTGTGTCTAAGTTCAAAGTGTATGTTCTTAACCACTAAGTTTAATGTGTTTTTTAAGATAGTCTGTGTTTCAAGTTTATTAATGGTTTATATTGTCTATTCCAATAAGGTTATATTAACAAAATTTCACTGTAGGTTATGCGTTTTGAAAAAAAAAAACCCAAATGTCTGATGGTAAGGTAACAGAGTGGATTAAAGCAATTCTATCTAAATCATATTTTTCCTCTATATTATCCAAGACACTGGAAAGGAGGCCTATGCAGAAAAGAAGGATAGTAGAACTATTTTCCTACTTTAAGCACCAGGCACTTCTAAATACAAAAAACAAAAATAACTGGGTTAGATGAGCTGGTTTTTCTTTATTTAACAAGCATTAATTCATATGTAAATATAAAAAATCCAGGCAGTTTATGATATTAAAACAACAATAAGGACAATTAGAAATAGAGAAACAAGAAGAAATAAAGATCAGTGACAGAAATCAAGCACCATAGCTAGTACTAGAAGCCAAGAGAAAAGTGAAATCTATGGCATTATACAGTTTTTATTGACCCCAAAGGACATCTAATTAGACCACGTGTTTTCTGGTTTTAAGAATTTATGAAGATTCTAGTGGTTTTCTCTTATAATGATTAAAGGTGAAGAACATCATGCTAAATCTGAAAGAACAAAAAGATGACTAACATATGGTGAGTATCTGTGCAAAACCTTAAGTGAAGCCCTTTTACATTGCTTAAACACATCCTCCCAAGAAATCTCTATTGTATACCTCTATACTAGCATTTACTAAAATTGTGCTTTCACCCTCTGTCCTCTAATAGACTAGATTTATCAATTATCCTTTCATATCATTCGCCTTTCTGTCAAATGTCTACCTCCTAGAGGGAATCTTTTCTGGTCGGAGTTTCTAAAGCATCATAATTCTTACAGTTACCTGTTCATTCTACTTACTTTTCTTCATAGTCCCTGTCACTTGAATTTATATTGGGTTAGTTCTTGGTTTCTTTGTTTATTTTTGAATATTGTACTCAAATACAAGTGATTAAAACAGGGAATTTGTCAGCTTTGTTCAAAGGTTTATCCTCAGCTCTTAAGAAATGGCTAATACACACCATATGCTCAAAATAAATACTCAGTCAATAAATGAATGGATGTTTTTATACCTAACTCCAGTACAAAATGTGGTACCTAATAGATATTCTAAATATATTTGTTGAGCTGAACCTCTAAAATTATCTTTCTGGTGTGAAAACTGGGCTTAAGGAGCATAGGCAATTTTTTCAAGGTTGAATGCTTATTAAGCAGAGTCTAGAACAGGAACCCAGGTCTGTGCATACCTCATGTACCACTAAACACTGTTTCGGAGAGCTAAAAGAATAGAGTTCAGACATGTTGATTTCTGGCAATTCAGCCTATTAGAGGCTGAAACTTATATAACCTAGAGAGATACAGTTAATCTCAAGTGAGTTTTACACAAATATATAATAGTCAATTTATGAGCTATATCTTTGTGCTATTAACTGAAAGAGAATCCATAGGTTTTATGAACAAGATATGGATGTTGCAGAATTAATATTTTGTGGTAAAAGTTAAAGAATTCAAAATATATCTTCTTTCAAAGGGACAGCCCACTTGCACATGAAAGTGGGCTAAATTTTTGAAGGGCTAAATTTTTTCTTAAAAGAAACCTTAAAACTGCTCCATCTCTTGAAAAATATATTTAATATAAAATGTTTCATTGCTTCATTATACAACATGGAAAAGGCATTTATTTCTAAAAAAATTTGTGGCACATATTAATAATGGAAGTTGACCAGAAGTAAGTTTATATATGACTTGTGAAATGTTTATTTCTTTTGAAAAGTACTTTATTATGATAGCTGATTAAGATGCAAAATGTAGCCAAAGTAGCTGAATGAAGTGACCTGTTAAATGAGATTTTTAGTATTGTTTACCTGAATAATAATGTTTACCAAATATAGGTGTTAATAATTGTTACTGCCAGCTGCTTCTGAAAGTCTGTTCCTAGTTAGACATAATAAAAAACATATATCAGTAGAAAATGTCTCATGATTTCCTGGTGTAGTGGAAATAATAGGCTATAGAATCAGTCTAAAACAAGTTTCAAATTTGGATTATTCCATTTATTAGATGAGAGAAAGTTACTTCTCTCTGCTTTATAAAGTTGTTCTGAAAGTAAATGGGGTGATGTATGTGAAGGATCTACCTAAAATGCTTGCCAAAATTAGATGGGACTCAATACATCTTCTATAACCTAGACATAAGCTCTAATATTATGTCTTACATTTGGCTCAAGCCAAAGTATGGGTAGAGAATTAGATCTTCATTTGTATCTCTTCAGGAACATGAATTCTCTTGTTTTCTCTGACTTTCACCTCACCACAGCTTCTCTGAGGCCTTTCACTTAGCTGTCTTCATCTCTCAAATTGCAACAACAACAACAACAAAATATTTTTTCTAACCAAGTTCATGTCATTACTTGATTTATTTTATTCATAATTGGTGTCTACTAAATGCCAAAGATAACTAGCTAGTTGTTTATAGGGAATTTTATTATGACACACTCCTGCATAATACAAGTAAATCAAGATATTCAGCCTTCAGTCCAAAACTAAGCTGGCTCTAAGATTGTAGGAAATTCATTTTTAAGGTTGGAGAATGATCTTAACCTGAGCTCCTAGAGATGATGATACCCTTCAGCCTGCCACATTCTTCCCAGCATCTTGACTCTGAGCTCCAAGATCCAAACTTGATTTCGGTGTGTATCCAAAGTAGTCACAGAGAAAATTGGAGCGATCTCTTTCAGTTACAAAAAAGTCTAAGGTTGCTTAATAAATCTGAACTAAAAATTTGTTTCTTCTTCAACTTTGAAGTAGAACACCACTTGTCCTTCAAGTCATATTCCACCACCTGCTGATGAAAGGCTTATAGTGAACAGAGGGATAGAGCACTTTCACCCTTTTACTGATTTGCAGCTATAAATCCCAGCCCCTATCCACTCTGCAATACACTTGTACTACCTAAGTCTTCCAAAGAAATCAAGTCACAATCACTTTGCATAGGGGAATCAATTCAATTAACCCTGACTTAATCTCTGCCATTTCTCGAGATTAAGAACCTAACACTTTTGTAGTATTTGGATTCCTTGAGCTATCTATCACTTTATATCTCTGCTCCTATCCCAGGCACAGTGTTGCCTGAAATTCTTTGTTTTATGGTAGAGCATAGCCACTGTGCTTGGTTCCAAAGCCTGTTTGATTGCAAACCACAAGAGGGCAGCCCTGTTCTGGGCCTTCCAACGTCCAGCGATGTGAGGCAGCATCTCTAAACCAATCAGAGTAGCTCTGACATTGATGCCATCTCTCTGTCCAAACTATATGTCCATAAAAATTGAGGTTAAAATTAAATTTCATTTTACAAGTTCATACATGAAATTTGAATGTTATATAGAATTTCACAAATATCTGGTTTTCTTTCTTAAAGATCTAATCTTAAACAGACATTCTTCCCCCAGAATAGAAAGCTCAACATCTGTATTGTATCTACCATGTCTCTCTAAGGTTGAGGCTGTACTCTTAGGACTATAACATCTCATGTTTGGATAACGAGAAACTTTTCCCCACAAAGTTCCAGTAGTAAGGTAGAGGATTTCTCTGGCTTAAACCTAGAAATTAATGTTTTTTATCACCTGAAAATCAAATTCTCTAATAAACTCTCAAAATATAAAAACTAAACCCAATAAGTCCCTACCTTTTTTTCTAGCTTATTGATATATAATTAATATACAACATTGTGTTAGTTTAAGGTGTACAACACAATGATTTGAGATACATACATATTGTATATGTGCTTCAGAATGGTGCATCCTATTTCCTCATGACCATCTGGCAGACAATAGGGCTTTGTATTCACTACTTGGGTAGCCTGAGACAACACCAACAGGGCATGGTGTGGACATCCCTGGATAATAGTTTTCACCACCCAGAAGGCAAAATTCACCAGCAGTGGTATTTACAGTCAAGCCTCACAAAACATCAATTCCTTAAATGTACTCCTGTATAGCGGTTATGTATACTTGGTATGTCCAGGGAGGCAATCTGCTAATACCCAATGTCATAGGGACCTGCTGAATGTGAATGATTCTACCACCATATTGTTCTATGGTTGCAGTGGGCCTGAAAACCTGGTCCGGATTCCCATAAAGCAGGGTGCTGCCAGAACCTGTGTCAACAAAGGCTAATACTCTTTGCATATTGCGGGAGGACCAACGTATAGTCAGCGCCATCTGGCTTCCTCACCAACCGGGTGTCCTGGCTGAATCTCTAATCAGGGAAATAATAGGCCCGCCGCACCTCACGGGTTGTGGCTTTCCTGGGAATAGGAGTGAACTGCTGGTCAGGGTACAGCTGATTCCACAGGGCCAGCAGCACTTCATTAGGTTGCTGCTCAATTTTTTTCTACAGCGACCCCTGCTGCGAGGAGATCAAACCATATTTACCTGAGGCTCACTTTTATAGCTGATTGGGCTGGGTGCTGCCCCACTCCACCACCTTTGGGCCACACCTCTGTCCATGCACTAGCTGGTTTGAGAGTATGAGAGATGATATAGCATGCACTTGAGTGGAACCTCCTTGCGTTTCACTTCTACATCCCCCAACCTTGCCATGGCTGATGTTACCTCGTGGATCTGCTTATCCACATAAGGGGCCAGCAGTGCCACCTTGGTGCCAAAAGTACCAGCTTGGCCAGAGGTCAAAGTTTTTCATACAGGTTAGAAATACTCCTCATCGGAGCTAGTGTACTGGGTGCAAAACATCATCTGTCACATGCCTATTTCCCTAATTATCTGAACCAGATCTAAGTACGTGGTCCATCTGCTGTCTTTGACAGCACTCCAGGGTCAGCCCACACTGTCCATGCAGCGGACATGAGCCAGTTAATGAGAGAGTGATTGCCTACACTCCCAGCCCAATGTGCCAGTTTCTAGAGGCTCTGCCTGAGGGACGGTATCACCATTATAGAGGCCAGCTGAGCCATCTCTTCCTAAGATAATTCAGTCCCTTCCGCCCCGTCATCCCACAGCCGCAGCAGCCACCCTGAACTGTCTCCCTGGCTCTCTGCCATACCTGTTTTGTCAGGTCCGGGAGTTCAGTAGGGGTGTACTGGATCAAAGTGGTGTGCTTTTTCCTCTGGGGAATGCTGCCATTTATCTCCCACTACCTTCACTCCCAACCCTGGGCCAATGGCTGCTGTACTCCAATCTGCTGCTGTATCACCGGTGGGATCCCAACATGTTCAGGGCCCTGCAGCATGTGTTCTGCTGCTGCCAGCTGCCTTTATAAAGCTTCTTCCTGACATTGCAATTGTTGTACCCACTAAGCCTGGTCCTGAACATCTGGGCTGGCCTGCCACAGGACCGCCAGGAATATCCTGATATACTGTCTCCCAATGAGCAGTTCCAGCGCTTTCTGGATGTCCTTCATGCTGAAGCCAGCTGGCTAAGATCAAACAGTTCCCAAGAGGGGGAGTGAGGATTGAGAAAAAAAGGAGAGAAAGAAAGAGAGAGAGAGAGAGAGAGACAGAAGATAGAGAGACATAAAGAGATACAGACAAAGAGATGGAGTCGGGAGGGCTAACAGTGAATACTGCGTCCTGAGTTTATTAAGCACAGAATATTTATACCCTAGGATGTGCATGAGAAGCAACACCCACAGATATGCAAACAATTTCAGTAATGAACTAATTAATTAAACCAATCTTCCTCCTTCAGTAACGAGCTTATCCATTAAGCCCATCTTCCTCTTTCAGTAAGAGCCCACATGCCCTGCAAACTTCTAGCTTGCAGGCAACTTTAACCCTGTCTGTAGGGCATTCAGCAAGAATGGCTCCCAACACCTTCCGCGCAGCTTCACTCCATCCCAATCCTCTAGGGATGTCCACGTAGCCAGATACATATCCACAGGATACCACTGTGAGGCAGGGGGCCACATGTCATTTACACAGGTATCCTCCGCCTGGGGACTGTCACGAGTGCTGGGGGCTGTATTTACCTCATGCTGTCAGCTATGCCACATGTCGGTGCCAACCTGATCTAGAAAGGAAGGTTTTGGTGGTGAGATGCCAAAAGAATGCACAAGCAGCCGACACGAGAATGAAATGGCAGGTACCAACTTTATTGCCAGGAATACGCGCTTCCGCGCTAGAGGACCTCATTGGCTTTATATACCTCAGAGAACAATAGTGGAATTCTGCCATGCTTTCGTAATAAATAATTAGCTGAGTCATCCTTACATAAGTTAGGCACAGGTGCCTTACTACATTAATGTAACATTTTAAATTCCAAGTCCTATCCCTAGCCGAGAGCCTGGATACAACCAGACCAGAGACCCACAGTTACCAAGAATAGCTAACATCTATTGTGAATTTTGTGCCAAGCATTTTCCTCATGTATTCTATAACTCCTCATGATTATTATATGAGGCAGATACCATTATTATCCCCATTTACAGTTGATAAAACTAAAGCATTAGAGAGAAAAAGCAATTTACCTAAGGAATGCGAATACTAAGTTAGGGGATTCATGTCTAGGCACAAACTATGTCTAGTTTAACCATTATTCTACACTTCTTTCTTAAACTCTTTTTTTGAATGACTCTCTATGTGCTTAAAACTAATATATTATCTACATTTACTATACTAAAATGCTATCAAAAATTCTAATTAACTTTAATTCTAAGTTTTTGTACCTGCAAAATCAAATACTCTAATATTCTGACCATTGTAAGATATTTTTGTACTTTTTAATCTACTCCATCAGAGACTTCTATTAATAGCTGTACATATATCACAGACCAAAAGTTGCTCCCCATCTCCACTCCCACTTTTGACGGTGAAGTAGGGAACTGAATTAGGCCAAATCTTTATGCCAGTAAAAAGACATGAAAACTTGATCTAGGGAGTCAAAACAACTCATTCATTCTGTCTCTTAGATTATGAAAATGTATTTAATGAATTCATATGAACTAAATATATATATTAAAAAAATCTTAATTTAATTATAATTTTCTTGTTATGGCAAACCTCAGTTGAATGAACTCCAAATAATGAAATTTTAAATAATTGAGGAGGTTTTTTAAACATTCTATTTCTGCCTCATTGAGACTCAAAGATCAAGGGATTTGATACACCTCAAAAGGTGTATTACTATTGTTCGTTCTTCTAAAATTCTATTCCACTAATTATCTGCATATTTAATATTATTAGTTTTCTCTTGGAATCATTTAGAGATTAACATAGAACTGGCTGCTATGGACACAGAATCAGGAAAACTAATGATTTTTGATTTGGAATTTAGGATATGCAAACTTGTATTGTTATTTATACTTTTCTCTCAAACATCCACATGGATACTGCAATTAGATATTAAATCCCAAGGGTCTGAACATTTTTATCTTTTGATTCTCAGTTCCTAGTAATAAACACATAACTATGGTTGGGTGATAGTGGGAAGAATACAGAACTGATCTCCTTTGTAGCTGGCTTCTACAACAACTAGGACATGTAAGCATATTGATATTCTTCAGGCATTTTAAGGTCATAAATCAATATAAATTTCTAAATTATTATTTATGTATATTTACTATGCTATATTTACAATACTATTCTTAATATTTATTTAACCCATTTCCCGTTTAGAAAAAAAAAAGTGCAGCTCACTTCCAGCGTTAATTTAATTTTACATTAACATGCTCTTTGAGGCTGAAGCAAATCTGACTGGTTTTCAATATGAAGATAAAATATAAAATCTGTTCTCAGAGTTATTTTTAAATAGAACTTGACTCTAATCCTAATGTAACAAAACTATATACATAAATTGGATTCATCTAATGAATCTCCAGTTAACAACTGTTTGAAAATGATATTAACATTATGTATAGGAACACTACATTTTCTAGGATTTGACATTTTTAGCAGTCAATAATTACTATGTTTTGTAAATGGAAATATCACTACTAAAAACAGAATGTTATAAATAGAATTATGTCATTTGTTTCCAAAGACTATTGATATACTAAAGTGATGCGAAAATAATAAGAAAAGCAAGATATTTGGTGGCAGACTTTAGGAGTAATGTTAGATCTATAATCTGAATTATCTTGGGATAAATGCTGCAACTGCAAGCACCACCAACAAATATTTTTGAGGCAAAAAGTAAATGAGTTAAAAATATTTATGCTAGATCATAGGATATCATTCTTTCCCCTATATTTATGCTATATTAATGATATGGACTATATTCTGTCCTCTCCTACCCTGCAAATTGATATGTTGAAATCCTAACTCCCAGTATCTCAGACTATGGCTATATTTGGAAATAGGGTCTTTAAAAAGGCAATTAAGTTGAAATAAAGTCATTAGGGTGGGCACTAATCCAATATGACTAATATCCTTATATGAAGAGGAGATTATGATACTGACGGACACAGAGAAAAAGTCATGGAAAGACATGAGGAGAAGACAGCCATCTGTAAACCCAAAGAAAGACCTCAGGAGAAACCAACCTTGCCAATATTGATATGAGACTTTTAGCTTACGGAATATTGAGAAATTGAATTTCTATTAAGTCTGTGGTACTTTGTTATGGCAGTCCTAGCAAACTAATAAAATTTATTTGGCATATTGTATTCTTATGGGAATATTTACTATTCCAAATAAAATGTATTACATTTGTTAGTGCTTTTAATTATTCGACATTCTATTTTTTTAAAATTAAAATTACTGAAGTGGCATTGGTTAATAAAATCAATTGGGTTTCAAGGGTACAATTTAATAATACATCGTATGTATATTGCAGTGTGTGTTCACTACCCAAAGTTAAATTTCCTTCTGACACCAAATATTCAACATTCTATTTTTTTTTTTTTTGTCTCTAGGTTTTTGTAAACCCTGGACAGAACTCAAGGTGGATTATTTCTTCTTGTCTCCTTTCTTGAAATGAAATTTGACCTAAAATGAACAAAGAAAATGATGTCTATTTTAATAATGTGTTGTGAATTTATTTAAGGATATTTCCAATAATGAAATGAAAATCTGTTTATATGCAGTAATTTGTGTGATCTTCACAAAGTTTCTGAATTTGTATTATTAACGTCTTTTTTACAGATGTGAAATCTGGACCTCAGTAGTATTATCCATGACCTGACCCAGCAAAATCATACTGTTAGAAGTTAGCAGAGCTGGAGCCCAAACTCAGGCTTTCACTCCAAACCAGCGCTTTTTTCTCTCTGCTGTGGGTGAATTTCAGGGATTTTTGACTTATAAAATTCTCTTTAAGCTATAAAATAAATGACAACATAAAAATGTTGTACATCATACTGTTTATTTTATTTCCTTCTATTTTCTAGTAAAAAATCTATAGTTGTATACTTGAGGCTCTTAGCCTTTTCTTGCTAAGTGTCGTATTGGTAATTTGACACCTAATTCTCTCCCACCCCTGAGATTCCTTTTACAACTCAGAAGTTGTCACCTGCCTCTATGAGGGACATTGTTAGACACAACAGAGAAACTCCTTGTCTCTTGTAATTATAGAAACTTATTGTTCATTTCCTTATAAAGGATCCACCCCCCGACCTCTGCTCTCAGATTGTAAATCAAACTCGATGGACTTCTATACTAATACTTTATTTTTGTCCACATAGATACTGTCAGCCTTATAATTAAATACCATTTTCCCCTTACCGTTTCAAGCTTAGAGCATATTTTGAGTTTTTCTTTTCAAGTGGATACCACCTCATGTATCTTGTATCCTGCCCTCATTCCTGGTTCCTTCTTTCTTTCCTTTTTCATATTCTTGACAATTTTTAGAATCTCATTTATATATCCTTTCCTTCTACAAGTTGGAAATTATTTTTATTTTGCCATATCCATATGCATCTTTGTAAATACCTAAAACTCTTCTGGAACAAATCAAACAGGTAACATAAGATTTTGTATATAATTAAGAATTTGATTTCCAAATACCTGGCTGTTCTAAAGAAAGACCGTGTGATGCCATGTTGTTGTTTTTTTAAAAATTTTGTTTGAGTTCACCCAGCCTACATATAGCACAACAATCTTGGGATCTATGAGAGGTTCAGTACTGCTTCTGAGCAGCAAATATACCCATAAAATGATTAAGCATTCCAGCATCAGAAGTTTCTTTATATGAGAATTATTAGAACACAGAATGTTTTGTTGAGGAAAAAAGTACAGAGAAAATAATGACACGTATTCATCACTTAAAAAACAAAAGGCTAAATAAGGCATCAAAAATTATACATGGAAAATAATGTTCTGCTGAAACCTGGACTGACCAAAAGACTCAAGACTCTAGGTGAAATCTCTCATTCATAAATCAGATGATTAGATAAGATTCCACTTAGCCAAAAAGAAAAAAATAATTCATTTCTTTACATATATGTTAGTCTCTTACAAAGCACTTATTTAAATTATTTCATATAGTGCCATCCAACTGCCTTCCCTACTCAGTACCTTTAAATTGGGGCAGCAGGAGATGTTGTAGTGAACATATCTTTATAATTTCACAAGCTCCTCAGCTGGAGTTCAGGATCAATTCTCACACTTTAATCCTATCTGTCAAGGAATTTTAAACTACATAACTAACAAATAACCTGAGCTGTAATTTATGGATCTTTCCTCCATGGGAAATTGATAGTTACAGCTGGGCTATAATACAAATCACCTTACAATGCTGTAAAAGCTGAGTAATCTTACCAAAGAAAAACTGACTTCACAAATAAAAACAAACAGAAAAATGGAATACAAGAGCGACACCAAAACTGTTGCTGGGCCTTGTGCTTTCTACAAAGGATAAATTCTAGACCTAACCCCATTACATTTTTCATGCTCAGTCAAATCTTATTGTATTCCTTTTATTTGTTTGTTTGTTTAAATTTTTATTGATACACTTTCAATCCTTCTCCCCCAAAAGTATTCTAGTCACATCATCATTTATCTTCCTGATTAGAATATTATTGCTTTAGTAAAAGCATTATATGTAATACATATAGATGGTTATGTTCTTTGAGTTGTAAATGTATATTTGAAGCAGATGACAATTTTTTAAAATCTCATTTATATATCAAACTCCATAATGCCTATTCAGATTTTATTATGTATCTTACTGCTTTTTTTTTTTTTTAATATTCACGTCCAGGTTTTTTGAAGGGCAGGATGTCTAAAGTTGCATTTATTATCATCCTTCTTCATACCGAGTTTTCTTTCCATGTTCTTATTTTAGTGAATGCCATGGTCATTTTGCTTTTTCTTACTGTAATCCAATACTTCCTAAAAAGCTCTGAAATCCATCTTCTACTTTCCTTTTTCAGTAGTGTTATAGCCTTTCACATGGATTAATATTACAGACTCCTGTGACAATTAAATTTGCATGTCAACTTGATGGGGCTAAGGGATCCTAGAGAGTGGTTAAACATTATTTTTGAGTGTCAGCGAGGATGTCTCTGGAAGAGATTAATATTTGATTCAGTAGACAGAAGAGATCCATCCTCACCAATATGGGCATGCATAATCCAATTCGTTGAGGGCCCAAATATAGCAAAAAAGGTGAAGGAAGGGCACATTCTCTCTCTCTCTTTTCTTAAGCTGTCCTCAAATTTCAGAGCTCTTGGTTCTCAGGTCTTTAGATTCTGATTTATGTCAGTGACACCCTTATACCAACATCATTCTCATAGAGTTCTCAGGTTTTCAGACTCAGCTTTCCTGGTTCTCCAGCTTGCTGGGATCTCTTTGCCTTCAGAACCCTGTGAACTAGTACTATAATAAATCTTGTCTTGTGTAAATCTTTATATCCTACTGTCTCTTCTCTGGAGAATTCTGACTAATACAGCTCCCAGTACTGACTCTTCCTGATTTTGGTCTTTTATTATTTTCATTCATTCTTCAAATGCAACCAGAAAAATCATTCTAAGAGCTGACATGATGGCATCAGTCTCCTTTTTAAAACTCTTGGTGTAATTGTTAGATTGTTTCTTTTAGAAAAAAACAATAAGCTCACATGGCTATAGGGCTCTTCCAGACTGACTTCCTTCTTTAACCTCATCCTTCATCTTCTGATATCCATTACTCTAGTCATATCAGGTTACCTTTATTTTTATGATGGATTATATTCTCTTTTGCTCATTTTTGTTCCTTCACAGAGAATTCTTCTCCAATAACCCATCCTCCTCCAAAACACACTTAGATGCCCTGCTAGGTATTTGGATATGGTTTTCTATTTTACTACTTGATTTACTGTATTTTAATTATTTGTCTCTTGTCTACATCTTACTCATTAGACCATAAGCAATCTATATCCTGTTCATCTGTGAATGCACAGCACCTAACATGTTATTCATTTCATACATTTCAATGCAATTTTATCTTTCATTCTCCAGCTTTCTTTTCATATTCCTTCAATAGCAATTCATGTCTTAGTTTCCTTGTTTAAATGATTAAAAAATGTACTTATAGATTTATTAAGTATCCTACTGCTAATGAAACATAAAATATACTAGATGACTATTCAATTCTGTCAAAAATGTAAAAATACTCTTATTATAGCAACATCAAAAAGGACCTATAGTTTGCTAAATATATTTATACATTGTTAAAAATAAGATCTTTCAAAATTTTAAAATATTTTTAGGTTGTGCTATTTCTTTTATATTTTTCCCCTTGGCAAGAATTTATTTTTTCTATTGAACACAAAATGTAGCCACTATTAATGTGATCATATGCTTCAAATGATAAAGCTAAAAAAAGACTTTAAGAAGTTATTCTTCTGCCCCTTGATCAGGTTGTATTTAAAACTTTCTAAAGATAAATCTGTTTAAGAATAACCTCAGAATGTATGTTTTAGAAACAAGATAGCATGAACATTAATTATAACCAATATTTATATGAATATAGAATGCTGTTTGTTCAAAAATTGTATTTTGTCAATGAGTAATACTACTTAACATTATAAGATTTATAGTAGACTCCTAAATAACTTATTTAAATACTGAAATATTTATATATACATTCAGATAGCAAAGATAAAATGAGTCACATTTTTCCATTTGGGAAATTTTAGTGTTTCTTTGAGCAACGTGATAAAAATCTCAGTTTAACAAATAGTGTAAGTTTATAGTTTATTCCTAGTTCTGTGACTTTTCCTGTTTAGTTTTTAGCTTAGTTGGTTACATAACCATTGCTTTTGCTTAAAGGTCAGCCAAGAGTAAAGTTATATCTTGCTGGAGGTGAGATGTAAACAATGTCTGATCTTGCCCTACCATTTTTCTTAAATCTGCCTCAGAGCTGGGTGAAATTGTGTCAGTATTCATAAAAGAAGATTATGTTTTAGAATCTGTATTGTATTATTCAATAAATATTTCAAGGTATCTGCAAACACGGATTAATGGTTATTATATTTCAGGAAACCAGAAAAGTATCAACCTGAGGAATTAAATAAAACACTTGTGTTTGATGCTCATATAAACTGTAACTTAAAATAAAACGTGTGTAAACTTCCTTTTTCTTTTGTTTCATTTTCCTGTCATAAGATAATACAGAATAAAATGAAATAAGACCAAAATGAAGGGAGATTTAAAAAATATAAATTTAATCTTCACACTGAAAAGTAAGACTTTTTTTCAATGATCAGTGTTAATAGTCAACAGTGGTTCCTGCATGCAATAAAAACATCTGGATGAACAATTAGTGTTTCAAAGTCTCGGTAGTGTGTTTCACTGGTGCACTGCAAATTGGTGCAATTGGAGGCATCTGGATAAGAGGGGATACTATCATAAAGTCTTTCAACTGAATTCTTGGGTGTAGTATGTATTCAAAAATTAAATAATATTTAAAATGACTGAATACTATTGAAAAATTTTTGTTTTTTAAAAAACCTATTCATTTTGTGTTATTATTGTAAGAGTTTGTTAAGTTGGATATTAAATTGGATCTTCATTTTATACTTGTACTTAGGGAACTGTTAGTGATCTTAAATGAATTTTTGATCTGCTGTAAAAGTCCTACAAGATGTATCTGAATGCCTCATACCCATGTTTTTCTCTCTGTTCTTTCTCTAGAAAAGCAAGTAAAAAGGCAGCTTCTTAGAATATCTTTCTTAGAATATCTTTTAATAATTTAAAAGGTCTTTTATCCTTATTAGCCATATTTATTTTTATTTTGAAAGTAAAAATAAAATTAAGGGTTAACTCCTCTCCTTCAAATGTAACCTACACCTTGAGCAGAGGAAAAAAGTGTACAATCTAAGATCTGTAAGTGTTATTTTCATTGTTTTTTCTTTCCTAGAAGAGTCATATTTTTAAATATAATCCGGGTCACATTCTGGGAGAGAGTTAAGAGCTCTATAGAAGACTAAGTCTTCCCTATGTATTTATATTGTGTTTTTTTTATATATATATACAAGCTATTTTTTCAATTGAGATAAAATTGACATATAACATTATATTAGTTTCAGGTGTACAATATAATAATTCGATATTTGTATATATTATGAAATGTTCACCACAATAAGTCTACTTAGCACACATACAAGCGATTTTTATGTAATAAAAGTTTGAGCAGTGAGGCTTAGAAAAGTGGCTCTTAGCTTAGGCTTCCAAGTAGAATCACAAGTAGGGTTTTCAGAACTATAATCACTTATGCCCTCCCTCACCATCCCTGTACAGATTCTGTCAATTGGTCTGGGTGGGAACATCAACGTTGTTTTAATTTAGAGCTCTAGGTGATTTTAAGATGAGGTCAGGGTTTAGTATGAGTACTCCTGTGTATATTTATGAGAATTTAGTCCAGCCTTTGGTCCATGGGAAAGTAACAGGGGATCCTCTACATGAGTTTGGAAGGAAGGTCAGTGCAGTACATGTTATCTGGGCTGTAGCAGAATTTTGGGGCATCTGTGGGAAGAGAGAGCCCCTAATGATAGGGAAGGAGAAACTCAAAGTTTGATCTCATTATTGGGCTTTGTTCCTGAATTTCTCCTAAAACAGAGGATAGGGAAGGATGAACTTTTCTGTATTTCAAGTCCCTTCTGACTGTAGATGTGGTAGTAGCACAAAGAGTCTGTGCTGAAGTCTTTAAAGTCATGTTCTCAAAATAAATTTGTGATTTATTTTTTCACATACTCTCACCTGAGGAAGAAACCTAGCAAAGGAAGAGAAAGACATCAGGTTCACAGGTAAGTGTTGTGTCTTGGGTCAGAGGCCGTGTCCTCTTTTCCTCCTGAAATACCATGGTTTTAAAATGTGCACACATTTACTTCTGTATTTCTGTAAATCAAACCCATAAGTTTGATTTCAACAACTTTTTTTTTTCCTGTAACAGTCAAAGGTTATTTCTTTAGAACTTTTCTCACCTATATTCCAGAGCCTTCTCTCCATTTTCTCTACTCAGACTTTTGATATGTCTTGACCAATTCCTAAATTAGGATCTCCCAAATGCAGGTCATCAATTAATGACCTGCAAATACCAAATATATAACTTTTGTGGCATATTAACTTGGAAAGGTGCTGATATTCAAGCTTCTAGTGAGGAATAAGGTGAGGTCCTGAGGTATCAACAAAGGTGGAGAGTATGTAGTCTTTATGTACCATCTGGATGTTCTATCAGCTCTGTGTAGACCAGAATTAAAAAAATGCACATCTGTAACAGGATGGCATTAATGACCCAGAATACCTCAGATATTTCTGAAAAGAAAAAGTAATTAGAAGTGATGAGATCTTTAGAATGCTGCAGAATGATACATTAGTTGAGATCACAGAATATTAGTGCTACATTTCGCTTGACGTTTAAATAAAACTGATGTTTTTCATGATTAGGTTTAGATTATGATTTTCCTTTTTCTTTTTTTTTTTGGCTAATAATTTCACAGCGGTGATTATATGTCCTTTGACAAACATTAGGCACCTAATATTAATTTGCCCCATTATAGACACTGTTAACTTCATTCTCTTGGTTCAAGTGCTCTCTATCAGATTCCTCTACTATCCCTCTTTGCACTTAAAAAAATTACTCAAAACTAACCTAAAAATGTTATTCAAGGAAATAGAGTAATATTGAATTTTTTTAAAGATGCCACTTGTTTATGAAAAATAGAATTATTTTTGTGGTCAAACCACATATACATTATGGGCTTATAATTAACTGTGTCTACACACTTACTCCTATATAGTTTTACACCTAGATCTTTCTCACATGTGATGACTTATTTGCTCAAAATTAGGTTCTGCTGGTAGTCAACCCTCCCATTGCCATTATTTTAAATACCTTCAGTTTAATTTTTCACTTCTGTTAACTATATTTAAGATTTGCTGAAAGTAGTCTTCCAGGCTAGGATCTCCCAAATATGCCTTCAAATACATTATAAACGTGTCTTTTACAGAATCTATTAGAGTTAACATCAAACTTGACACTGACGAGACGGTCTAGAAAAAGTACCTCACATATTTTCATTTTGGCCTGTGGATAAGAAGCAAGAAAACAAAGTAAACAATTTTGAATTTGAGGAGTTATTTTTGCCTACACTGATGCTTTCTCTTTCATTTCTTTTTCCTTGAAAGTGAATTTGCTACTTTAGTAGCTAACAGTTTTCATTTATAGTTAATACAGGAATATTTGGAAATACCATCCTAATATAATAGTAGTGAGAAAATCAGCCAGAAAGATTAACTGTCTCAAGGCAAATCCATAAACTTGACTGGCACTCTCCCCTTCTACTGCAATATAATTTTAATCTCCTGAGAAAGGAAGCATGTTATTTTAAAATGTCATTTCTTCCCCTTTCCTATAGTGATACAGTTTGTGATTTTTAACTGAGCAAATGCTATCCACAAATGCAAACTACATTTTTATGCCTCTATTATCTAGAAGTGATCTAGTGCTTTTAGGTTCTAACAATTGGAATAAAAGTGAAAAGTTATAAGTGCAACTTCTGTGATGTTTTCTTATTGAGAGAGGACATGCTCTTCTTTCTGCCTTCTGGCTGTCTAGAATGTGGATATGGTGGCCAAAGCTGGCACAGGCACTTTAGACATTGAAATGATCTAGGCAATAGAGCAACAAGATGAAAGGAGCTTGGATTTCTGATATCTTGAAGTGACATGGAAAATCTGGGTCACAGACCTTTGAATTTATTTGTTTCTGAATCTTATATGTGTATCTGTTCACCCTCATAGATAGTGATCCTCAACTTACTGCACATTAGAATTACCTCAGGAGCTTTTAAAATTATAATTTTCTTTCCAGATTTCATCTTCAAATGTGGGACATCTGTACTAATATTATTTTAACTGAGATATAATTAATGTATAACATTATATTAGTTTCAGATATACAACATAATGATTCAATATTCTGTATATACTGTGAAATGATCAACCTAGATCTAGTGAATATCCATCACCTCACGTAATTGCAATTCTTTTCCTTGTGATGAAAACTTTTAAGATTTACTTTCCTGGCAACTTTCAAATACACAATAAAGTATTATGAACTATCATCCCCATGTTGTATATTATATCTCCATGATGTATTTATTTTATAATTGAATTTTGTACCTTTTGACCTCCTTTATTCATTTTGCTGCTCACCACACCCACTTCTGACAACCACCAATCTGTTCTCTGTATCAGCTTGGTTTGTTGTTCACATAAAAGTGAAATCATACATATTTGTCTTTCTCTGACTTGTTTCACTTAATATAATGCTTTCAAGTTCCATTTAAGTTGTCATAAATAACAAGATCTCCTTTCTTTGTGGCTGAATAATAATATATATACATTAGTTGCTGCAGATTCGTGGTTCCAAGAAAGGGGCATGAGACTCGGGAAGTTGGAAGAAAATGTGGGGAACATAGGCAGCTGTGACATAGTTCTTTATTCTAGCCTCACAGGGTGGTAGTGTTATCCAACAAGGGCATGGCACCACCTCACATGGTGGGGTGCCTTTTATACACAGGTTAAACAATAGTGGCACACTGCCAGATAATGGAAGCCCAAGACTGCATACAGGGGCACATGGTTACATAAGGGAAGAAGTGCTGAGTTTCCTCCCCTTGGAAGTTAGTTATGGGTGTGGGAGGGAGGCTGTCTACAGTTATCTTACTTTCTCTGCAAAGTATATTACATAATGTATGTATATAAATATCACATTTTCTTAATCCATCTACTGATGGACATTTATGTTTCTTCCATGTCTTAGCTATTGTAAATAATACTTCAGTCAACACGGGGGTGGGTATATCTTTTCATTTCCTTCAGAGAAATACATAGAAGTGGAATTGCTGGACCATGGCATTCTTGAATTTTTAAAGAACAGCCATACAGTTTTCCATAGTGGCTGCACCAATTTACATTCCCGTCAACAGTCTTTTTGACAATAGCTATCCTAACAGGTGCGAAGTGATATCACATTTTGGTTTTGATATGAATCTCTCTTATGATTAGTGATGATGAGCATCTTTTCATGTACCTGTTGGTCATCTGTATGTGTTTTGTAGTGTTTTGTAGAAATATCTATTCAAGTCTTCTGACCATTTTTTGATGAGATTGTATGAGTTCTTTCTATATTTTGCATAGTAATCTGATATATGATATATGATTTGCAACTATTTTCTTTCATTTGCCTTTTGTCTTTGTTGACAATTTCATTTTCAGACACTACTTATCCTAGTGCTGTTCATCATTGAATCTCTAGTGCTTCTAACCATACTTGGCTGGTCCAGAGTCAGTCTCAATGATGTCCTAAATAAATGAATAAATAAGAAACTTCTCTTAAGCTTAAAAATTAACTTTTAAAATTCATAGCAGTTATTTTTTTGTGCCTTTTGAAAAGCCTACTCAAATTTTTTTTGGAACACATCAACCTATTTATTTTCTGAAAATTAAGTTGCACTAAGATATATGCCTTAAGTTACTTATCTTTTACTTTTAATTTTTGCTAGTCAATCAGTGATATTCATTATGTATACAACACTATACTGGACTCTTGGTGAAATATGAAATATATAGAAGATTTGACCAATAATGAGATTTTAAAAACCATCTACTTAGCTGCATATTCCATGGGGGAACTAAACTTTATAAAACACTAGAATCTTTATAAAGCTGAATTTGTATATAAGTATATATAGATGAATGTAAGAGAAGGATTATGCAGCTAAAATTTAATATTGGTTAAAATTATTATAAATATCCAAGTCCTGATAGTATTTAAATTTTTAATTTTCTATTACAACTGACATACAATATTATATTAGTTTTAAATGTATAACATAGTAATTAGACATTTATATTAGTTACAAAATGATCACCTCAATAAATCTAATATCCATTTGATACCATACATAGTTATTACAATATTATTGGCTATATTCCTTATGCTATACTTTATATCCCCACGACTACTTTATAACTACCAATTTGTACTTCTTAATTCCTTCTCCTTTTTAACTTGCCCCCCAACCCCCAGCCTCACTTCTAGAAACTGTCAATTGTTCTCTGCATGTAATTTTATTTTGTTTGTTTTGTTTTTTTTTTAGAATCAACTTGTAAGTGAAATCATATGGTATTTGTTTTTCTCTGTCTAACTTATTTCATTTAGCATAATATCCTTCAGGTCCATCTATGTCAATTCAAATGGCAGAATTTCATTTTTTTTATGGCTGAGTTATATTCCAATAAATATATGTACCACATATTCTTTATCCATTCAATTATCAATGGACACTTAGGTTACTTCTATATCTTGGCCTTTGTAAATAATGCTGTAATGAACATAGGAGAGCATATACTTAATTGAATTAGTGTTTAGATTTCTTTGAATAAATATCCAGAAGTGGAATTGCTGGGTCATAAGGTGGTTCTATTTTTAGTTAATTAAGAAACTCTATAATGTTTTCCACAGTAGCTGCACCAATTTACAATCTCACCAACAATGCACAAGTGTTCTCTTTTCTTCACATCCTCACCAGAACTTGTTGTTTGTTGATTGATTGGTGATAGTTATTCTGGCAGGTGTGAGTTTATTGTGGTAGAGGAAAAAATAAAAACCATATATTTTTATTCATATGTGAGATATAAAACAGCAAGCAAGGAACAAACAAGCCAAACAAAAAAGTCATAGACAGACCAAAGTATGGTGATTTTCAGTTGGGAAGGGGTGGGAGGAGGTAGAGCAGTATAAAGGAAGTCAAATACATGAGGATGGAAGGAGATTTGAATTTGGATGTTGAGCACACAATGAAATAAACAGATATTATAGTATAGAATTATACACTTGAAATTTATTGACCAATGTCACCTCAAAGTTTGATAAAGTTTTTAAAAAGATATATGTAGTCTTTTGTTTATTAAAACATTATTTATAATAACCAAGATTTGGATGCAACCTTGGTATTCATTAATAAACTAATGGATAAAAAAGATGTGGCACATGAAATATTACTCAGTCATTAAAAAATGAAATCTTGCCATCTGCAACAACATGGATAGACCTAGAAGGTATTATGCTAAGTGAAATAAGTCAAACAAAGAAAGATAAATACCAAATGATTTCACCTACATGTGAAATATAAAAAACAAAATAAAGGAATAAACAAAACAGAAACAAATTCATAGATACAGAGACCAAACTGATGGTTGCCAGATAAGAGGAGACTGAAGAAATGGGTGAAAATAACTTAAAGCTGCACATAGAAAAGAAAGAACAAAAGGGATTTTTATAGGGAGATACATTTGTGTGTGTGTGTGTGTGTGTGTGTGTGTGTGTGTGTGTTGAGAGTTGATATTTGCTAAGATTTAAAAAGTACTTTCTATATAAAAGGTAATTTATATAGCATGTAAGCTTCAACAATATGTAGACTAGAAATCTTATAGAGTATATGGAACAAAACCATATTAAAAAAACATTTGCAGAAACCATTTTTCTCAATTAGAATTGTTATGTTGAAGGCAGATCTTTTGCTCTGAGTTCTTCTGCCCTAGCTGGTGGAATGAATCACTGAATTGCTCTCTAGTGCAAAGCAGGAATGCCTTTCTTACTATTAGCACTTTCTTTCTTTCTTTCTTTCTTTCTTTCTTTCTTTCTTTCTTTCTTTCTTTCTTTCTTTCTTTCTTTCTTTCTTTCTTTCTTTCTTTCTTTCTTTCTTTCTTTTCTTTTCTTTTTTTTTGCTAAAGAAACTTATTATGACTTAAAATTAGGCTAAAACGCAAATTTAATAATTTCTTCACATAAAATTTTTTCTAGCCCACTAATTGAGATTAGTGGGAATGTTTTGTAAATGAGAGTTAATCATTCTCTTTTTTGTTTCTGTTACTGGCGACCTTCTTAAACCAGTGCCTTGAAATAATATAGTTTGGTACATTTTTATTCTCTGTCCATTAACACCCGAATTATGCAATTTTAGTATAAAAGACTCCATTTCAGAGCCAGAGAATATGATTCTTATTCTTCATTAGATTTGTTACATGCTTTAAAATATTACAATTTTTTATTGAATTTTCTGATCTGAACATATATTGTACTAATATACTTGTTAAAAGTTCCTGGGCAAAAATAGCATTTATTTAAAGTCATACACTGTCTGAATTCTAAATGCTTAATTTTCATGAAAACATCAGTTATATTGAACAAGACTCATCTAAATAAAGTAAGATAGAAGAATTGGAGACAGACAACCAAAAAATTTTTCTTTTCTAACAATTGTTCATGTGACTCTTTCTTGCTTTCAGCAAGTATGTCAGTGATTATTCAAATATTTTCTTTTCTAATACTTCCCAGAAATATTTAATTTTTGATATTAATTTTTAAATATGTGAAACTAGGTTAAATCAAATGAATGGTTAGTACCATATAATTTAGCCACATAAAAATTAGATTAATCTATTTTGTACTAATTTGAATTGGTATGGTTGTACCAGAAGAAAAAAAAATGCCTATGCATAAAAGACTGACTCTGCTATATAATTAGAAAAAAACAAGATCCATTATTCACTTTGAAACTTAAAAACTTACAAAAAATTAAAAGTATCAATTGCTCTTTTATTAAAGACATATAATACATTATAAATAAAGCAAATTTTATATTAAACAGTATCTCAAGAGCAAAATATTCTCAAAATGAGGTCATCTTAGCACCTTGCCAATGAGATATGATGAAATAATTAAAAATAAATTATCTTAGAAAATAAAACATTGTTTATATATACCTCTCTACCAAATGTGAAACTAGGTTAAATCACACAAATGGTTAGTGCCATATAATTTAGCCATATAAAAATTAGATTAATCTCTTTTGTACTAACTTTGAAATATTGAGGTAAAATTCTGGGTGAAAGAAGTAAGATATACAATAACACATATATGTAGAAATATAAGTGGATAGAAAATGTAATGGCTGAAGTACTCCTAAATTATTAACCATTTTCTGTGGTTATCTCAGGGGAAGTGATTAGAAATAGGGAATTGGGGATAAAAGAGAAACTTTTCTGATTTACCCTGTTTTTTTTTTTTCTTGTATTAAATCCTTTACATTAAAAATTCTTGAGACATTTAGACAATATGGTAAAATAGGTAAATACTGTGCTTCCCTCCTTCTAAAACCATATCAAAACTACAACAAAATTATTGAAAACTCATCCTTAAGAACCACCTGAGACTAACAGGACATAGTCCTATAACTAAGTATATAAAAGAGAAGCCACATCTAGACTCGTGGCAGTGGGTGGGCAGTAACACAGAACAGGTATGTCCCAATTGTTTTAAAACAATTGAACAAATAATGACAGAATATTTTCTTAACTTGGTGATGTAAATATATATACACAAGTACAGGAAGCACAGAAAAACCCAAACAAGATGAACCTAAAGAGGCCCACACCAAGATACATCAAAATTAAGATGCCAGATTTTAAAGACAAAGAGAGAATCTTAAAAGTAGCAAAAAAAAGCATCTAGTTATTTACAAAGAAGTTCTATTAAGATGATTAGCTGACTAATCAACAGAAACTTTGCAATACAGAAGGCAATGGCAGAAAATATTAACAGTGGCAAATATATACAACCAAGATTATATTAACAGTGGCAAATATATATATAATGGCAGAAAATATTAACAGTGGCAAATATATATAACCAAGATTGCTCTCCCCATTAAAGCTATCTTTAAGAATAAGAGAGATAAAGAGTTTTTCATACAAGAAAAAGCTAAAGAAATTAATCACCACTAAACCAATATTATAAAAATGTTAAATTGACTTCTGTAAGAAAAAAAATATTAAAAATGTAAATAGGAAAATAAAGAAAAATAATTCTCACTGACAAAGATGAACTCTTAGTAAAAGCAGTGGATTAATCAATTATAAAAGTAGTATGAAGATAAAAAGACAAAAGTAGAAAGATCATGTATAATCATAATAATAAATTTAAAAATACATACAAACACACAAAAAGTAGCAAGAAATGACAAAAACATAAATGTGAAGGAGGTAAGTAAAAATTGCAGTGATTTTATAACGCGTTCGAACATAAGTGACCATCAACTTAAAATAGATTGCTAGAAGAATAGCTTAATATACGTAAAGCACATAGTAACCACAACCAAAAATCTATAAAATATATACAAGAAATAAATAGAACAGAATCTAACCATAAATTATAGAAAGTTATCAATGCACAAGAGAAAAGAGAATTAGAAAGAAACAGAAGTACAAAACATTTTGAAAACAATAAGTAAAATGACAATAACAATATATCTATTAATAATTACTTCAAATGTAAATAGACTAAGTGCTCTGTTCAAAATCCATAAGGTGGTTGAATTGATAAAAAAAAGATCTGTAACTATTTGCTTACTAGAGACCCACTTTGGACTGAAATGCACATAAAACTGAAAATAAAGAGGTGAAAATAATATTTCATGCAAATGAAAAGGAAAAAAATTGGGGGTAGCAATATTTACACCTGACAAAATAGAATTTAAAATAAATGATGTAATGTGAGATGAAGAAAGGCATTTCACAATGATAAAGGTATCAATTCAACAACAGGATATAACTCTCATAAACATCTATGCACCCAATGTAGGAGCATGTAAATATATAAAGCAAATATTGATGAAAATATCAGCAGTAGTAGGGTAATAGTAAAAACCTTTAACATTCCATTGACATCAATACAGAACTTATTCAGACAGAAAATCAACAAGGAAACAGAGACTTTAAATGACACATTTGACCATATAAATTTAATTGCAATTTTTAGAGCATTTCACCTCAAAGCACATGAAACATTTTTTAGGATAGAAGACATATTATACCACAAAAGTCTCAAAAAATTTAAAAAGTTTGAAATCATATCAAAAATCTTGTCTGACCACATGGTATAAAACTATAAATCAATTACAAAAAATATACTGAAAAATGCATAAACACATGGAAGCTAAATAACATGCTACTAAATAATGGATGGATTCAAAGAGCTCAAGTAAGAAAGCAAAACATATTTTGAGACAAATAAAAATGAAAGCACAATGACCCCTCTCCCCACCAAAAATATGGGACACAGCCAAAGCAGTTCTAAGAGGCAAATTCATAGCAATATAGGCCTATATCAGGAAAAAGGAAAAAATCTCAATAGACAATCTAAATTTACATGCAACAGAACTAGAGAAATAACAAAGCCTAAAATGAGTAGAAAGAACAAAATAAATATCAGAGCAGAAATAAATCAAATAGAGTCTAAAATAATACAAAATATCAATAAAACCAAGAGCTGATTTCTTTGAAAAGTTACACAAAATTAATAAATATTTAACCAGACTCATAAAAAAGAAAGGGAGAGGACCTAGATAAATAAAATAATAAATGAAAAGAAGAAAACTAACACCACAGAAATACAAAGAATTACACCAATTCCTCAATTTACCTGAATAATCCATTCAATGTGCTTTTTTTTCATGCAGAAAAAACCCATGTAAAAACAGTGTACCAGTATAAAAAAAATTTTTTAAAGAATACTAAAGAAATAGGTCAATATGTCATAAAAGTATTTATTGTATATAGTTTCACAAAAAATGCTAGTGAATATTCAGAAAAAAAAAAGTTTATCTGATCTTGATGTCTGTAGTGTAATCTAGAGCAATTAACCTTTTGCTTTTAATTTCTCATTTGAAATATTTGGAAGTACTACTTCAGTTTCATTATTTATGTTTATGTTTTTAACAACCTCAGCTTTTGCTAAGTTTTCATAAATTCTTTGATATTCACTGCAACATTTTAAAAAATCTTTTCAAAATTTTAAGGCTTGTTGGATGTTTGGATCAATACCTAGAATTGCAGTTTTCAGCTTTGCGGCCAATTGAACTTTGTAAATATTTTCTACAGTGAATAAAATTGCTTCATAGTCACTGCCATATTCATCAGCAGGATGGGCTTCAGATATTAAGTGAATTAATTTATTATGAGTTAATTCATGATCAATCAGTATTTCACTAATATCTACATTCAAATTGTCAGAGCCTTCTTCTTGAAATTTATTTAATAAATTACTAATGCCAATCAATCCCCCTTCAATTGTTAAAACCATATTCTATAGTACAACCACTTCTGGCCATATTGCTTTCCAGAAAGTATTTAAAATTGACAGCTTTATATCACTCAAAGCTGAAGCAATATTCTTGACAACTTAAAATTGTATATCTACTCTAGGCTTCTGTAACTGTAAATGATTCATTATATTCAAGTTTATTAAAATATCATCAAAATTTCATTTAATATAAATAACCTTAAAAATAGAAATAATGTCTTGACCTAAAGGTTGCATCTAGGAAGTTATATTTGGAAGCAAATTTATAACTTTTATATTTGAATGGATTAAATTCTGTGGATGACCAGGAGTGTTATCTAAAAGTAAGCATACTTTAAAAAGAAGACTTTTTTCCTTCATATAATTTTCAGCTTCTACAGCAAAATATTCATAAAACCAACCCTGAAAAACATCAGTAGTCACCTATGCTTTTTTATTTGCCATCCAATAGCAAATAATTTTGTGTTGATAAATATTAGTTCTTTGTATGCTTCTGAGTTAAGCTACTGACATTTAGAAAGAGTAATAATGGAAATGAAAAAGAAAGAAACTTGTAAAGTGAGACCACCTAAATAAAAACCACATATAAAAAGTCTACATAAATAGGAATATTTATCATGTATAAAAAAACTTGCATAAAAATAGCTTTGTTTTTAGGAGCATGTGTACCACAATACACAATTCCATTTAAATAGATATAAAGTATTTAATAAAAACAATTTAGAATTGTTTGCTATATTTTATTGTTTTAAGTAAAGAACAAAAGTCAATGTTTTTCTCAACAAAGCAATGATGTTTTTGTAGAAAGGAAAGGATTGTTTCAGTTTGAATTTCTTGCCAAACCAGGTAATGGCTTTGCTTTACAACAGACAAATTGCTAAGTTTTTTTAATGGAACATAAATGCCAGTATAGAAGACACATGTCTTTGGAAAGGCTATCATAAATCAAGAGTTGAGCCAAAAGAAAAGATGTCATCTGGTTTTTCCAGTTTGATATATAAATAACCTATGATTAGATTTATCACAGAAAAATCCATAAGCATAGAACTTTCACCTATGAGTGAAAAGAGTTCTTGACTTTTTTTGTCTGACTTACTTTACTTAGCATAATATTCTCAAGATCCATCCATGTGCTCACAAATGGCAGTATTTCACCTTTTCTGATAGCTAAGTATATTCCATTGCACGTATGTACCACATCTTCCTTATCCTATTCTTCATCAAAGAACACTTAGCTTGTTTCTATGTATGAGCTACCGTGAATAATGCTGCAATATAGTTAAAATGGCCATATTACCCAAAGCAGTATATATATTTAATAAAATTTCCATCAAAATCCCAATGGTATTGTTTAAAGAAATAGAACAAAAAGCCATCAGCTCTGTAAGAAACCACAGTCTCCGGATAACCAAAGCAATCCAGAGGAAAACAAAAAACAAACAAACAAAAAAACCCCAAAAAAACAAAAAAACAAAAAAAAAAACAAAAAAACAAAAAAACAAAAAAAACAAAGCCAGAGGTCTCACACTCTGATTTCAATTTATACTCCAACATGACAATAATCAAAACAGCATTGTATTGGCAGAAAAATAGACACATGAACCAGTGGAACAGAATTGAGAACCCAGAAATAAACCCACTTATATAAGGGCAACTAATTTTTAACAAAGGAGCCCAAAACATGCAATGGGGAAAAGAAATACTCTTCAATAAAAGATACTAGGAAAGATGGAAAGCCACATGTAAAAGAATGAAACTACGATGCTGTTTGTCACTACAGTAAAAATTAACTCAAAATGGATCAAATGCCTAAATATAAGACCTGAACAATAAAATACATAGAAGAAAACATAGATACTAAACTTATCAACCTTGGTCTTAGAGAGGATTTTATGAATTTGACTCCAAAATCAAGAGAGAAAAAAACAAAAATAAAAAATGAGTCTATATTAAACTAACATATGTTTAAAAACATTTGTTTCTAAGGTTATATGTACCCCTATGATTACTGCATATATCTTTTTAAACTAGTATTTTTTTTTTTCAGATAAATACCCAGAAGTGGAATTGCTGGGTCATGTGGTGGTTCTAGCTTTTTGAGGAATCTCCAAGTGTTTTTTATAGTGACTGCACCAATTTATATTTCCAGAAATAGTGCAAAATAATTTCCTTTACCCCTCTGCCTGCCCACACCTGTTATTTTTTTGTTGTTGTTAATAGCCACTCAGATGAGTGTGTGGTGATATATCATTGTGGTTTTATTTACATTTCACTTATGATTAGTGATGTTAAGCACCTTTTTATGTATCTGTTGGCTAGTTGTATGTCTTTGGAAAAATGTCTATTCAGATTCTCTGCCCATTTTTGAATCGGATTGATTTTTGCTATTCAGTTATATGAGTTCTACATATATTTTGCATATTAACCCCTTATCAGATGTAGAATTTGCTAATATTTTCTCCCATTCTATTGGTTGCCTTTTTATTTTGATGGTTTCCTTTGTGGCATTAGGTTCTCATAGGAACACTGATCCCTTGTGCAAAAAAGTTGGGGACAGTTGTTCTAAATCACTGATTTAATCTTCTGCTTCTTCTAATCTACTATTGATTCCCTCTAATAAAGTCTTCATTTCTGACTGCATTTTAATGTTTTCTATCTCACTGTTAAGGTTTTTATTGAGTTTCTCTACTCTTTCCCTAAGTTCATTGAACATCTTTATAACCATTGTTTTGAACTCTGCAGATGGTGGTTTGCTTGTCTCCATTTTGTTTAGCTCTTTTTCTGAAGCTTTGTTCTGTTCTTTCATTTGAGATATGTTTCTTTGTCAGTTCTTTTTGTCTGCCTCCCTGTTTTTGTTTGTATTAGGTAGAGCTATTATATCTCTCACTCTTAGTAAAGTGACTTTCTGTAGCAGGTGTCCTGTGGAGCTCAGCAGTGCAGTTTTTCTGGTCACATGGGTAGGCACCCCTGGTATTTCTCTTTTGTGGGTTGTGTGTGTCCTCCTGTTATAGTTGAGCCTTGATTGATGTTTGCATGGCAATGAAAGAGATTGACCCTCAGACCCATTGTTGTGAGAATCTGCTGTGACCACAGTGGAGAAGCTGTTATGCATGTGCTGACCCCACAGAACAAGATTCACTTTAGCTGGGCTCTAGTGCCTGCCCATTTTACCTTTTGGTATGTTTTCTGTGGAGGAGGTTGGATGGTGCTCTGGCATGGTCTGAAGCTGGCCTTGGTTTTTGATTTTGGGGCTTTGGTTTTGAGACCTTTTAGGAAGAGCTCTGTTGTAGGCCAAGTTTAGCTGCTGCTTATGCTCTGCTCTGGGCCACTTGACATGAGCTACAAAGGGATCTGCAGACAGTTGCCACTTGTGCTGTATTTGGAGGTACCCAGGAGAGGCTAACCTGCAAAGTAAGGTTGGCTGCTACTAGTGCCAGTCTTGGAGCTTCTTAGTCAGATGTATGGGGCATGCCAAGGGCAGATGCTGCTTATTTTGGGTCTGTGACTCTTTGAGAAATTTTTAGTAAAGTTTACAATATGAGCTAAGACAGGACATTTGTATGAAAAAGCCACTGGAAGTGGCTTGGTTGGGCCTGCAAGTTGGATGGAGCGGGGATGTCAGAGAATCAGCAGGGCTGGATAACCAGTGTTAGCCAGGTTGATGGAGACTCAGTTATTGTGACAGCTTGTGTCTGCATGCCTGGAGTGGAGGGCTCACAAAGAAACAGTGGATTCTACTAGCACTTCCGTCTAAGTGTTAGTAGACAAAGCTGCTCCTCCAGCTCTCGCCCTGAAGCCAGACAATTCAATTCCTTCCTTTTATATTCCTTGTACCTTTCCAGTTGCTGTACCAGTGCTGGAGCTCAGAGTGAGGAGTCTGTCAGTGAGTAAGTCCATGCACAGGCGCTTTAATAGGAATGCCTGGAACTTCAGCTGTTCTCCTTCTTACTCAGCCACAATATCAGCTGGTTTTTACAGCCTGAAGTTGTAGGGACTACAATTCATAGCACTGGAACCCTATGCTGGTTTTCTCCTGAGTAAGAAAAAAATAAAGGAGTTTATTTTTCACAGCAAGCAGCATGAATGTCAGTATATTTGTATCAGTATCCTCCTTGTTCCCAAATATTCTAAAAGAAACTAGGTGACTGTTCAGAATGAGAGATGGATTATTCTTTTAATATCCTACAGATATTAAAAGGATAACAAAATAATATTAAGAATGACTTTCTGCTAAAAAAAATACTACTTAAAATATAATTTCCAAAATTGACACAGGACAAAACAGAAAATCTGTAACCTAAACATAGGCGAAATTTCTTAGAAAACACACACAATTATAATTCAGTAAAGCTGTTGAATAAAACACCGGATTTGGGAGTAGATTCTTGGCATTATATATATTTTTCTATCTGTAAGGTGTTAGAGTCTTCAAATATTTGCATCATAAAAATACTAGAGAATTTCACAGAAATATTATGATGCTTAAGCATACTATGGTAAGAAGATTCAACATGGTTCCCAATGATCTCCAGCTCTTGGTATCCACTCCCCTTTGGTGTGGCATGAACCTAATAACTTGCTTTTAACTAATAGAATATGGAAAAGGTGCTGGAATGTCATTTCTGTAATTACATTATAAAAGATCATGTCTTCTATCTTGCTAACATCCTTTGTCTTGCTGGCGCTTTCTCTTGCCTTCTTGCTTGCTGACTCTGATGAAGCTAGGTGCCATGCTGTAAGATATTCTATGGAGAAGCTCAAGTATCAAGAAACTACATGAAGGCTGTAGACAGTAGCTCATAAGGAACTGACATGTCGGTCTGACAACCCACAAGGAACTGAATTCTGTCAACAATCTCATGAGTGAGCTATTAAGTGATTCATTCCCAGTAGATTCTTGAGATGAATGTGATCTTTTGAGAGACCCAGAGCCAGAGAATCCATTTAAACCAGTGTCAATTTCCTAACTTACAGAACCTACTACATAATAAATGTTATTTTTTATCTACTAAATTTTAGAGTAATTTACAGCAATATTTGACGCAATAGAGAACTAAAACACCCACCTGCCCATACACACACCTACACCTACCATATTTTTAAAATTGGAGGATAAAAGTATAATTCTGAATATTCATAAGCAGAATTAAAGAATTAGAAAATCATAGTGATAGTGGTCTTTAAAATCACCACATTCATATGTGTACTAAAGCCACTTCTTTTTATTATCATGCATACTAAAGTTTTATGACTTGCCCAAAGGCAGAACAGCATGTTTTAATGGGGATTTCATTACCAAAGTATTACAATTGCCTAGTGATGTTTCTAGTGGTTCTTCACATATATGTATATATTTCTTATTCATTTCACAATATGACCCTAGCAATGTTGACTGAAGGTTTGTGATGAAAAGAATGTATATGAAGATAAATATTAACATCAAGTAAAGATAAAATGTAAACAAATGCTGTTTTTCTGCTATATTAAGCAAGGAATCAATGGCTCAGACAACTAAATGAACAATAAACAAAGCAATATTCAGTCAGACTGTAAATAAAAAGTGGCTTAGAAAGTTGAGAAATATGCTCATGAATTAAATTTACATTGGCATACAATCAGTATTATTCTCATAAGCTGATGCTAATAAAGTTCTGAGCACTGTACCTGGCACATTGTGTTAGAGATTATTATTGTTTTAGAAATAACTAGTTTCTGTTCTTAATTTTCATTTAATACCTATACGAGACACAAATTATGCATCTTGGCAGTGTGTCTATGTGTACACATGTAGCCTTTTCTTTTTTTCCTTTTATCTCCTCCCCTTTCTCAATAAAGATACTTTCTGTATCTTTCCTGTGCCCAGAGTAATCCATGCTACCACCTTAAACTTCATGTTTTTATATTTTTATGTATATAGTCATATTTAAATTATTCACATATCTATATTTACATTGACCTATATACACATCCACATTCATATGTGCATTAAGTCCATATCTGTGTATATATCTATAATCAATACACAAAATACATGAACAACAGGTCATATAGCATTGTATACATGACTAATGCTCCTGGAGTTGTGTAATAATAGAGGTTAGGTAATATTTATGTTTACATATAAATGGATATAGAATATAGGAGATTTTTTTATGATATATGTTTTATGATATAATATATTAAACATATGTGCATTTTGCTTTTGTAACTCAGTGGTATCTACTGGGGACTGTTTTGACTGAGCTTTAATTCTTTCTCTTTAATGATGTTATACTAGATTGTAATGTAGACTGTGGCACATTATATTCAATGACTTAACAATGGACAGTCACATTACTTCCAGTTCTTTTCTCTAAGCACAGTGTTGCCATAAACAACATTGTGCATGTATCATCATCTACTGGGAATTACATTTCTGTGGGATAAATTCCTAGGAGTTGCCATGAGTAAAAAAAAAAAATTGTAATTTTTCATTTTAATTAAAGTTACCAGATTACTTTTTAAAAACCAATCTTTTCTCATATTACTACAGCATTATAATTTGTAGTGTCCTCTGCAACAATGGATATTGTTGTTCCTCACCATATATATATATATGTGTGTATGTGTTTATTTAGATTGTGATATATAAAATATAGATCATAAATACATAACATATATGTATTATCTATTATATATACATATAAATTTTAGTTTTTCTTGTCTTGGTAAGAGGTATCCCCTGTAGATACAATTTTACTTATAGATTATATATATAATTGCTTAGTTTCCCACAAAGATTTATAACTTTATTGTTTACATTTACATCCATTTGAAATTGCTTGCTCATGGTTTAAAATAAGATATGACTTTATTTTCCAAAGAGATAAATTATTATATCAGCATATTTTATTCAATAAATTCTTTTTCTCCACTAAATTGAATACCTTTGATATATATATGCACATATATTTTATACATATGAAAAAATATATTTGTCACATACATATATTTTTCTAAATTTGTTCCAATAATTGCTTAGTTTATTTCTTCATCAATACCATATTGATTTGATTATTGTGACTATACAAGAATTTTTGATAACTAATAAGGAAAGTCCCTTCAATGTTTTTCTTTATTATATATTTGGGAGTAGAGCATGCAAGTGTTCTCAGGTATTTTTTCTTTCATAATAATTTTAAGATTATTGTACCCCAAAACAAAGAGAAAACAAAAATATATACCTGGAATTTCAATTGGAATGACATTTAATGTATAAATTATATTTGAGAGAAATGTCGTAATATTAAAACTTCTTATCTAAGAATATAGGCTGTTTTTCTATTTGTCCAGATTTTCTTAGGTTTTTTAAAACAATTTTGTACTTCATGTAGATCATGTATTTTTTCTAGTTAAATTTATTTGTAGCTATTTTATAATCTTTCTCACTATTGGAAAAGAATTATCTCATTTCCATTTCTAGTTTCTTACTGCTTATTTAGAGAAAACTTACTAAACTAAAAAAATGCTTCATTTGTATCCACTGCATTACCATTAGGGTAGTTACTGTTTTTACTAGTCTAATAATTCTAGGTATACAACTGTTTTTTCCCCTAAATTTCCATAAATAAGTAATACCATGAAATATTTCCTTTCTCTGGCTTATTTCATTTAGCATAATACCCTCAAGTTCTACTTATCTTGTCACAAGTGATAGGATTTTCTTCTTTCTCATGGTTGAGGGATATTCTATTACATAAATGTTACAACTTCTTTATCTATTTATCTGTGAATGGACACTTAGGTTGTTTCCATATCTTGGCTACTGTTAATAACGCTGCAGTGAACATGGGAGTGCAGATATCTCTTTGATATCCTATTTTTATTTCCTTTGAATATATATACACAGTGGAATTGCTGGATCATATGTAGCTGTTATAATTCTTTTAATATCTCTTCCACAGGTCTTTCAGAATCCTTTCTAAATTTTGTATGTGTGTGTGTGTGTGTGTGTGTGTGTGTGTGTGTGTGTGTGTGTGTATTTTCATGTATATAAATATATGTATATATATTTTGACTTTAGTCTTAATCAAGACCATGTTGGATTTACTTATTTTATATATCTTTTTTCAAAGATTAATCATTAGATTAATTGATCAATACTATCTTTTAAAAAAATAGTATCCCATTAATTAAAGCTTTATTTCTTTAAGCTATCTGTCTGATAGTTTAAAAATACTTATTATTAAAGTTTCTTAAGATAAATACTATTTTCTTATTCACCTGTCTTTTAATTTTAATAATAAAGGCATTTAAAGCTACACATTTATCTCTGAGTATAGCTTTTTATGTCTTTTCTAGGTTTAGATTCAAAATATTCCTCAGTTCTTTGTATTGTAGCAAGTCTGTAATCTCAGTTTTTATTTTCTCTTTTATCTAATGATTTTTCTAGGAATATATTTTCTAATTTTAAGGTAGTTTAAATAACTTTGGTTGTTTTTTTACTTTTAAAAAATATCCATAAATCAATTATATATTTATATACTAGTAATAAACAGTGGGAAATTTAAATTTTAAGATTCCATTTAAAATGTCACCCAAAACCTAAGATTGTTGGGGAACAGCTGTCTATGCATCTCTCATTTTGGCATGTCCTACCAGTGTAGGCATTGCCTGTCTTTCTTCTGAATCATCTTTTCAAGGGTGCTTTTGTTGCAAAAAACATATTTTAGAAATGTCATCTCTGGAAATCAGAGATAGTATCTCCATACAGATCAAAAGGTAAGCTTGCTTACCTCTTTATAAAATTTTTAGGTCTCTAAGCCTGTTTGAGTTGATGGTACATAGATGTATAAAATTGTCAAAACTTATTAAACTTAACATTTATAATCTGTACATTTTATTATGTATTAATATCTCAATTTTTAAAAATATCAAAATATTTGATTCTTTAAGTAGGTGGGAAAATTCACTTATTTACCCAGAGGTATGATGGAAACAAAATTGGAACTTACTCTTTGTTTGAAGGACAACTCTTGTGTTTATTTTAGTTGAGAAGCAAAGCAAAATTGATCCTCTGCTCCTGGAATATCAGGCTAAGTCCTGGGCAAGCACTAAAGTAGTTGCCAAGACGTAAGCTCTCTCTTTACAGTTCTGAATGTTGTTCTATTGTAGTCTGTGAATTTAGAATGAAAAACAACTTGCTAAATGATTTTACTAGTTATCTATCTTACATTACAAATTATCCCAAAACTTAATGTCTTAAAATTACACCTGTTTAATATCTCATGGTTTCTGTGGTTAATGAGTGTAGGTAAGACTTAGCTGGATCCTCTCCATAATGGTCTTTCTCAAGCTCAAATCAGGTGCCAGCAAAGGGTCTGATCTCATCTGAAGGATTAACTGGGGTAGGATCTGCTTCCAAATTCACTTATGTAGTTATGAGCAGCATTCAGGTTTTTGAGGGCCATTAGCTTAGTTTCTTGTTATTGGGCATAGAAAGATAGCATGTTAACAAGATGGATTTCTGAGGCTTTAGTAACCCCATTATTGAAGATATAGATTATCACTTTTGCATCTTCTGCTTAGTGCAAGCAAGTCACTAGTTTCAGCTCACACTTAAGAAAAAAGACTACACAAGAGGTGAAGATCATTGAAGTTCATCTTAACAAGCTGCCTACATAGGAATATTAAGTGTCAGGTACTGTTTTATAGAAAGTTTATATATATATACATACACACACACACATACACACACACATACATACATATATATATATATATATGCATGAGCTATATTTAATAATATTAAGAAATTTACATAATAAAAAATAAATAAAATAATTTTTAAATATACCTCCATGGTATGAAATTATAAGTACATTAATTGACAGGAGAATGAAAGAATTTTTCAAAGTTATAAATTATTACATTTGCCGTACAATTTGTAAATTTAAGTACTAAAGGGAAAAGGGTTTAAATAATTATTTTAATTCAATTTCTTAGACAAGTGGATCATTTTTAAAAATATAAATTTGTGCATGGTATATTATAATAGTTTCTATAATATAGTAGACATAACTTGATTGTATAGACAATTGATTACACATTGGTTTGATTTTTTTATGACAGAACTCATTCCATACCTCAAAAATAATTATGTAACTTTAAAGTTGGCTTTCTAAAATAGTGATTAAAAGTTTATTATACACTTAAAACAGTTATGAAAACTAAATGAGTTTGAAAACATTTCTGATATAAGAAGAAATTTTATCTCTTTTACTCAATATTTGGAAATTACCATTGGGTATCTACTGAATACACTAAACTGCATGCACATAGGTTTTATGAGTCAAGTTTCTGTATCATTTATAATTCTGGAAGCAAGATTTTTTTAAGTAGAGGTTATCATTTCTTGGAGAAATTTTAACAAACCAAAGAATGATGTTAAGCTTGTCAGGGACCAAAAATAAAAAGATTTCTTTGTTTCATCTTGCTTAAAATGTGCAATTTTTAAAAATGTATCAGTTACCCCAGTTCAAAGGCCACTATGAAAAGTTTTTTTATTTTTATTTTTTTCTTGACATAAGATTTTAAATTTTCTGATTGAAAGCATTCTCTTTTCCTTCTGCCCCATTGTCTACCCTGAATGGTGTGAGGAACTGAGAGACAGATGTGGCTCTTTTACTTAAGAATCACTGAGTCTTGGGAAGCATGACTATAGCACAGTCAAAAAATGGAAGTAATTTATGTTTATTATACTCAACTAAAAATTAGGATCATAATATTAGTTAAGAATCCTCCATAGACTTGTTTTTAAGAGAGTTATTCTTACTTTGGAACTTATACTCAACTTTTAAAATGGCTTTTAAAAAGTGATGCTAAGAAAATCCGAGACCTTCTCCAAGGATTGATTTATCAGAAAAAAAAGTCTAGGTGGTCCTAAGAAGTTGCTTCCTCCTGGTTATGAAGGTATTCACATTCTTGTAAGAAAGAGGTTTAGTGTCTGTAATGCTGAATGATCACAAGAGTGTCCATCAGCTAGTATCTAAGAAAAGAGCACTCTGGGTCTCAGTACAGACAAAATGGAATATTTTTCAAAGTTAGTCCAGCAGTTGTCAATGTCATTTTTTTATAATAGTTTATTTCAGCCTTATCTTTCTTATTATCTTTGGCATGAATCATTATGTTTTCTATAATTTAGGGATTTCCTTTTATTTTGAAATAATTTTATAATTATAACTTTATAAGTATTATTCTTTCTCTTTTGTTTAAAAAAATATCTTTTGCTTATCAGTGGGCTTTTCAAATACCACCTTCTTAAATATAGAGAGACCCAGGAGATATTCTCTGTTCTTTGGAGTCTAAAAAGTATAGGCTGTATGATAAAAAGAGACAGAAGTCACCAAGAAACTCTAACCAATGTTATACTCCAGCAGTATTATGGGCCAACAATTTTCTCATATTGGTGGTATTGATGGTACAATTTATAACATAAATATGTGAACCTTCTGAGCTTCCTCTCCCACCTTCCTTCTCTCCCTCCCTCCCTCTCCCACCCACCTCCATCTGGTAGATTTTTGCCAGTATCATGTAGCCAATAGCATCTTGGGAATACTTCACACTGGTAGTTTGGTCACCAGGGGAAAATTGAATAAAGAATCTCATTGTTAGAAACCAAAACACTTAGTCAGAAATCCCTCTAAAAAATTCTGAGATGAATTAAAAACTTCTGCAATGTATGAAGATTTTTTTTTTATATATACAGGCATACACATTGTAAGAAATACTATAGAACAGTTATGAGATTTGAAGTTGTCTGAATGTGCCCACCTCTCATTCCATACTTCTTCACTTGCCCTTTCTCCTTCCTCTTCCTCTTCCTGTGGTGAAGTCCTTATCCACAGTCTTTTTCAAACACATTTCATTCTTCAAATTCCTCTCTCTGGGCTGATTTTGGTCCTGACTTTTGTATCCTGTCACAGGACCCAATTCCTGCTTAATACAATGAATCATATTATATTTTAATCTTCTTTTTACTTGATTCTTTACCTACTCTGCTGCTAATTTCTTTCAGAGCAGAGACTTGATCTCTAATTCTATGTCCCTCTTGCACACTCTCACAATTCTCCATAGTTTTTCTTCAATAACCATTATTTATACTTACATTCTTATCTGTGATTACTTGACTAATGTCTACGTGGCCCAAGACTCTAAAACTTTATGAAGTCCAGGACATATTTGCTTTATTTTCTATTTTATGCTAGTGTGTAGCAGAGTAACTGATGTCTTGTAATTGAACACAATACCTGGTATATCTAGGTTCACTTTCTGTGTACAAAGACAAAAAATGTCTTATTGTTTTTGCATATGATATGCTCATTTTTATTTCTGTCAACACTCATAATGTTCTTATCTGACATGTGCCACTGTATGCCTTAACATTTCCCTTTCTTCATTCAAAACACAAGCAGAAAATTACAGTGACAGCAATGAAATGCCCTGCAGGCCAGTGCTGTAGACCATAGGAGTCAGCCAACAGAGAGCTGAGAGGAAAAGGACAAGTCTAGCTAATTCAGCATCAAGAGATTTTGTGCCCAGTTCTTTTGTCACACATTTACAACAGAAAAACTTTGGAACTCCTAAATATAAGATTAAGTATGCCCTGGCTTTGCCATATCGTAGAAATGATGGATTTATTTGCATGACTTACCCAGATAACTGGAGCAAGAAACCTGGATATAAAGAAACTTAGGCTCTTAGGCTCTTAGTACTAAACTTGCTAAACGACCTTTGCTAAGTCATTTAATTTCTCTGGGGCTTTCACACTCTATGTCTTTGCAAGTATCATCTTTTCAATCTGGAATTCCCTAAAATTTTTGACAGGCAAACTTTTACTCATCAGCAATACTCAGCTTGGTATCATCTTCCCTTTGAAATATCTTCTGACTCTCCCCACCTACGCCTGTGCAGCCACTTTCTTTGTGCTCCTGTACTCTAGTAATTATTTGACTGGCCCTCTCCCACTCTGCTCTCTTCCTTCAACTCTAGCCTTTACATATAGTATTTCCTCTGTTTTTGAAACCCTAGTGTTCAGCATATGATTGGACATAAACACTCAATATATGTTGAACCTAATAAAAACCTTTTTGTCTTTGTATTTCTTCCTATCTTAAATGAGGGGATTTGGCAAGAGTTATAGTTTTCAAATGTTTAAAAAGTGGAAGAATTGGTTTTCTCAGTTAAAAATTTAAGGGAAGGACCACAACATTATGGAGATAAAGAAGATAAGTGCTCCATTTAAGTGAGAACGGGATTCCAGAAACCTGTCCAACTGACCTCTCCTATGAGAGCACTGGGAGGTGGAGAAATATAGTTAAGACAAACTACCCTATAATTGCAACTGGTTATTTCCCTTTAAGCTTTAAAAAAATGTAATTCTGTGAAAGTTATTCTTTCAACAGCAACATTTTTTTATGTGAACATTTTTTGTTGTGCAATTTTTTCTAAAATATAAGAATACTGGCCTGCTTTTCTCAAAAACAGAATGCAGCACTGTGGTAACTGAATCTTCCCTTAATGACTCAGGCCCTCATTAGGAACACTCACTGTGCTGTTCTACTGAGTTGAATTCACGAAGGCGTTGTAATGATGTGTTTATTGTCCTGTATCTTTCCTGTCTGTCAGCTGTCATTTTTTCTGCTGTCATTTTTTCTGACCTAATAGCTCCCTTAGCTAACCCTTTTTATCAAAGCCCCCAAACCCTAAAACAATAGAAAATAAAGTTTGTTTAGAGGATATGTTTACACACACACACACACACACACACACACACACACACACACACTCACACACACACACAAATATTAGTAAGATTTGAGAAAGTTGATGACCATTGTGTTGGCACTATGTAAAGGTCATGAAGGATATTTTAGGTGTTTAGAGGCTTTGGGTTATTTCCTGTCTTGTGCATCCCTGGGATAAATGCACAATTAAATATCTCCCTTGTAGATCTCTGGTTTAGATAACTATGTCAGGAAAGTAACTGACTTTAGCTAGGCAGATAAGCCTCTGCCAAAGTGAAAATTGATTTAGTTGCTTTTTAGACAACTCATTTTTTTGTATCCCCCGAATATAACATTTTGCCTAGCATATAGTAGGTACACAAAAAATGTTTCATGAATGTTGAATGAATGAATGATGAAGATTAAATAGTCATAAGGTTGCTTTCTAAACACTTTTAATTAGTTCATTTTATTTGCTTAGCTCATGTCAGACCTCTTTCACAACGAGTTCACATATTATTATGTCATCATTAGCGTGTACATCACTAGGAAGGAATAGTTGTAAAGCACATTAGGATTTCAATGGCAGAAAACTTTGAGCCAAAGATAGGGCAACCTGCTCCAGGAACAGAGATATCATCATAGATTACTATAGTTTAATATAAATTAGGAGTGATAGGGAGGAACCTAGCAAGAATCATTGGATCAAAGTCCTCTTTGCGTCCCATTTTTGAAAAGGGTCCACCAAACATTTATTTATCAAACATTTGCTTTTCTGTCTTCTTGTGAATTGACTTCCTGCCCTTTGAAGTCCCAATTATTTTTCTTTTGCTCCAAAAAGGCATATAAGGCTCAACTGCCCAATGTGTCCTTAGATCACATAGTCTTATGGAAATCTCATGCGTCATATGTGATAAATATGGTCATTTTGTCAATCTGTCTCATGTTAATTTGATTATTAGTCCAGCCAGAATAACTTAGAAAGCTATGAGGAAAAACTAATTTTTCCATTTTGACAATATCTTAGGAGATTAAACAAAAAAGAGGTAAGGAAATATGTAAGAAAGGGATAAAATAGAATCTTCCAGAGTGTCTACTTTCTATTTTGCTTCTTTGGTTGTAGATTGAGTTGCACTAGGTAGTAATTCATTTCTAATGGCAATCAGTTCTCCTCAGAATTGATTGGCTTCCATCAAGCAGGTTCCAAATAGTACAGTACCCTATACAAGTTTTCAGGACAGTTAAGGCACTTTTATATACACTACTTCTGAAATCTCTAAGTTAAAATTTAAAAGCATTTGTTAGTCATGGGCCATTGGGCAAAATGTCATTGTATTTTGGAAGTATGGTCTGAATAACTGTCGTCAAAACTTCAAAGTCGAGTGTTTTTCAGGTTTAACTGAAAGCATGTTTGGTGGCACTGACTTTTTAATGGTTAGAAATGGATCTTCTCAATCAATTGGAATTATTTACAATTATTTTTTTGAAGAAATGAAATCTCTGAGATCTTATTAATGATACATCAATGATAGAAAGAAGATGTATCCGTTGTATATTTTCTTCAGTTTTGGTAACATTACTATGATTCCTCACTTGTCCTAGTGTCCTAGAGATTCAAAGAATGTGTTTGTTCTAGCTTTCTACAAATGAGTTCTGCATTTCATTCAATTAAATAAAGAGCAAAAGTTATCTGAATGTATATTTTAAGTATTTTATATCTGCAAATTATACTTGTTCTTGGCTCATGAGATTAAGCTACAATCAGAACAACTTTGTAAAAGGAGAGTTGATCTGCTATTTACTTACAACCACAAATTTATCTCGCCACACAGAAAGATCAGTCCAGGAAGACTGCAAAAGGCCTGGCTTGGGGCCTTGGGTCATGGCATCTTAAAGGGTGTCACCCTTGCCTGTCTGGATGCCTCCAGTTCATTCATGCAACTGTAACTGATTTTTTCAGATCAAAAATCCTGTTTGACCAAAATAAACAAAAGATTGAAAAACAGATTAAAAGGAATTTCAGAGCCAGAGATTAAACATGCTGTTAGGGGTCAAGGTTACAAAGCCATAATTTATTCCACTAGGAAAATTGGATATTTTTGTATTATTATTATTTCTTATTTTGCATTGTCCACCCTAAAGGTTTCTTCTCTCACAGCATTCCCAGGATTTTAGTTGTTCAGGGACTGGATCTGGGAAGAGCAGCTGGGAGGGAGGGGATGGGGTGACTGGGATCCGGGGAAGGCGTGTGGGGAGGGGTTTGAGTTATTGGGCAGTCAGGAATCCCCCAATTTACTCCTTTTCCCAGCTTGGAGATGAGCTCTTCTCAGCCCTATGTCTTTGGCCTCCTGACCCAGATAGAGTGAGGCAAGAGGGAGCAGGAAGCCAGCCAGGTCGCGGCCCCTAGCCTCGGGGCCTCAGGCCAAGAGTTTGAGGCCTCCCTAGTCCAAATATGCTGAAAAGGAGCAACAGAGGGAGAGGTGTTTCAGGAGTGTAGAAATGGGAGAAGAGAGACAGAGGAGGAAGTCCTCTTTGGAGGAGAACTCGCTGGACTGAACTGGCTGGAAGAGGGGGTGGAGAGCACGGAGTCAGAGGAACAGCCACTGCTGCAGTTGCCGCCACTGCGGTGTCTGGCTGAGCCGGAGAGAGGCGGGGAGGGACACGCTGGGGCGGCCTCCACCATCAGGCCACTAGGGCGAGATGCAACCTCTGTCGGAGCCTCACTAACTTTGCGGAAGAGGAGGAGGAGGAAGGAGCTTTGAGCGACTTGGTGGGGATGCCGAGGTAGGTAGTTGTCTACTGGGTTGGGAGGAGAGGGGGTTTGGTCCCTTCCCTCGAGTTTCTCCCAAATCAATCCCCTCCCGTCTTCAGTGGCCCAGGCACCCCCGAGATTCTGCTGCTGTCAGAATCTCGCTGGTTGGTTTCAAATCAAAACTTCCCAGGGGTGGGGTTTGGGGAGGGAAATGGAGAGACGGGGAGGGAATGTCCCCCAGGGGTGGTGTGTTCTTCTCTAAAACACCCCCTTTTCCCTCTCCTCCCCTCGCCACCCCAGAAGCAGTCAGTTCCCTGCACCCAACACTTAACGGCCTTTCAGCGTCCGCCCCGCGGGGCGGCCAGCTAGGCAGCAAGTCGGTGAAGCAGCCCATGTCCGGCGTGAGGGAATCCTTAACTCCGGGGCCCCAGCGCGGGGCCGAGGCGGGTGATGGCCGCCTGGGCGCACCGGCCCAGGGTGAGTGCGAACTTGCAAGTTGCAAGCTTTTTTGTCATTACTAAATTTTAAAATTTGTGTACACATTTACTGATGGCGGTGTGTGTGTGTGTGTGTGTGTGTGTGTGTGTGTGTGTGTGTGTGTGTGTTTCGGGGGGGGAGGGAGGAGGGGGTGTTGGTATGGCAGGGACGTATTTCTACTTTATTGTTATGAACTTTTTGCACAGTTGGTGTTACTCAATCAAGTTCCCCAGGATTCCTGCCCTAGATCAACAACCGGATAAGAGGGCGGAATCCACTGGTGCCTCCACTCCCCTTTCCTTTGACTGGGGAGAAACAGGATGACAGGATCGCTACTTTTTTTAAGCATATGTATGGGATGGGGATTAAAACTCAGAATGTGTGAGTTCTGAAACACTTCTACCCTAGGACTCTTTAGTTTTTATGTGTTCTTCGGATCCAGGACTGTCTCTGTACTCTGAACAAGTATGCATCCCCTTCATCTTTCTGTTTCTTCTGGGCTACTCTGAAGCTCTGGTTTATAATATGGGTTTCTGTGACCATTTGCTTTGGAATGGCTCATACATAGGTTTTCAATAACTGTTCTGTTTTGAAATAAATATTCCTTTAAAGAAACACTTTCCAAGTGTTCTTCCAAAGTGTAAACACACTCAGACTATGAAAAAATACTCTTGTTTCTGAGAAACATCTTATGAACAAGTCAGACTTTCTTCTCTTGAAGGTAACATCAGGTTTCCATTGGTTACTAAGATCAAGGGCCTTACTCTTCTGCTGGATAGGGTGGTTCTGATTTGAAGAGTTCTGATACTGATATGAACTAAATAATTTCCCAGAGCTCAAAAACCTACTTTATACTTTTGATTTTAAGCATATCTGATGACTTTTTTCCCCTTTAACAGTACTATAGTGGGGTTCTTCACATTCTTTTCATTAAAGGCAGCAAAAGTGGAAAAGTTAATGTTTAATGCACAATAGAAAGCAGAAAACAGCTATGGCTAAATCAAAATGTTCTGGCATTCAGGGCTGTTAAATTGAATTATGTCTACCATTTTTTTTCTAAACAATGAGTCACTTTTTTCTAAACAGAAAATAGAGAAAATCTGAAAATTAGAGAACTAGAATAATAAACATGTTTTCCCAGAAACATGTTCCACACATTGTACTACAAACACAGCCATTTTCCTATCCTTGGGCATGTTCTTCATAGTCATTGCCTCACTCTTATATGTTGTTAATCACTATTGTTAAACAATGATTTTGTCAAAATCAACATCAAGCACACTAAAAAAAAAATTGATTTGGTAATAGTTGATGTCTACAATGTCCTACTGAAAAAAACTATGCTTTTTAAAAATAAGCTCAAAGATATTGCAGTGATACTTAATGCACCTATGCAGATGTAGTGCTGTAAGGTATCACATAATCTGACTTTAAGAATGGTTTGAAAGAGAATGTTGGCTTAATGCAACACATACATTATCAGTGTGGAAACTCTAATGTTAGATTTTACCTGAAAACTGACTTAACCTCAGCAACAATGTTACATATTGCTTTTTTTAAAATTAGTTTGACTGACTCACAGCATTCTTTAGATAGGTATCAATTTAATTAAAAAATAGAATATTAAGTTGATTTTTTAAAAAGAAAATCCTAGGATCTTGTTAAAATATTGTGTCTCAAACTAGCAGATTTCATAAGGTGTACTGAAAGAAAAACAATTGTTAGGGCAAATGATTAGAAAATGCCTCAAGATGTAACCTCTTTGGTTAGGTTTGTTTTATTGATAAATATGTAGGAGGAGCTTTGCAAAGAGGACTTATCAACTCTTGAGCCCCTACCTGGGTTCTTTCACCCCTTTTTTTTCCCTTGGATTCTTTATCATCTTTTCTGAAGAATAGCTTAATGATTTTCTAGTAGAATGTGGCTACTGAGTTAAATAAAACTTAATTTTAAAATTTATATATTAAAATAAGTGAGAAAATGAAATGTTTTATGAAAGCTAACAGAAAAATATTTTTTTTTTATGTAGAAAAAGGATAAGGTTAAGTTTTCCTTGCAAACAAAGTTAAATACATAAACACACAAAGAAATATAGTACAACCTATGTTGAGCTCTCTTTAATGCTAATCAAAACCATAGAATGTTAAAGTTGAAGGTAGTTTTAGGGGGTCTCTTCTGAACTCCCCATCAAGTCTAGAATTCCTTTCTACATTCTTTACACTACAGTGTCATGCATTTTACAGCGTTCAGAGTTATGAAGGTTTTCCTTATTGAGAGCATAGCTCTGTCTCCTTAGAATGTCTACCCTTTTGCTGTGATTCTATAAGCAAAATTCTGTTGCTTTGAAAACATTAAAAATCTTTTTTATGGATTTTAAAAATTGTTATAGGGCAAGGACATAAGATCATATATTCTATTCAGTAAGAGGGAACATCAGAAGATAGGGAGCAGTGGGGATTGGGCATCATTAGAAAGTTCATGGGCCAGTTCATTGTTGTCATTTGGGTTAATATCTTCCAATATTTTATTAAAACACTGGAAATATGGATTTTAATACATCATCTCTTATTTTTTAACAGTTGGCAACAATTACATATACTTTTTGTCTAGGCCAAACAAATAACACCTGTAGGCTTGGCCTCCAAACAGCTGATTTGCTATCTCTATAAAAAATAGAAACTAAAAGTGCAATTTAAAACTATTTCCTTATATGTGACTAACTTTTGGAAGATTGAGTTGATTTACATACCTGTTCAAAGTACCCTTAAAGGTATGGGTAAAGGATTATTGAGGCCAGTAAATGTGGCTATCATTTCTCTCTCTCTCTCTCTCTCTCTCTCTCTCTCTCTCTCTCTCTCTCTCTCTCTCTCTCTCTTTTTGGATTAAGCATTTTAAAATTCATTGTGTTATCAGCACTCAAAACGTAGATATTTGCTTTTTTTTGCACTATAGTTAATAAAATCCATATAGTCAAAAGAACCTTTTAATTAAGTGCTGATTCATAAACCTGAGACTTGTAACTAGAAGGATCTTTAGAAATAATTTAGTTCAACTGGCTCACTTTTTGGAAAGGCTGTCCAGAGAATTTAAGTGACTTGTCCAAGGTCTCATACATAGTCAGAAATCAGTGTGGAAGCACTAACTGTAAAATATATATCATTGTGATAAATGTGATTGAAGCAGAGAATCACTACAAATTTTCTGTGAATGGATGAATTAAAGATAAGAGGCTTTGGATATTGTGAATCAGTTGAGCCTGTTGCCTTCCCTGCACCACCCCCGCCACCTCATTGCGTATGCCAAGATTTAGACTGTTGGACTTTGAGTGCCAGAATATACTTTAATGTGATAATGTGTGATTTAATGCACTCTTCTCTCTTGGGAGAGTCCTCTGAGACTATTAGGCGGACTTTTCATAGCAGGATGCAAAATGCCAGTGAAGTTAATTAAAAATAATTTTAAATAGAAGCTAGGGAGAAAATATTCAAATTGAAATTACATGAGAAGAGCTTTGACTTAGAAGCTTAGTTGATTTGTCAGGAGTTTATAGAGGCTAATCAGATTTCTTTTATGGGAAGCCTGTTTATTTCACTTTATACAATATATGCTTGTAATATCCATGTCCTTCTACTTTTATCACATTATTTTATTATTTTGATTAAAGATGGCATTTCTCAAAATGTGTCACATATGGACAGATTCTATCTGGTTCTCAATTGGGGAAGATTGCACCCTCCAGGAAGCATTTGGCAAAGTCTAAGGGTGTGTTTTGTTGTCATAACAGAGAGTGGGGTGGGTGCTCTGGACATCTAATAGGTAGAGGCCAATTATAATAGTAAACATCTTACACTGCACAGGACAGGACAGCCCCTTGCAACAAAGAATGATGTGGCGTAGAATGTCAGTAGTATTGAGATACTATTCTAATCTCTCAAAGCCACTGACACTGTTGGCTCAGAATCTCTTACTGTAACACTTAAGAATTTGCATTGTTTCAACACACTACAGGTGCCCTTTATCTCTAGTTGAGAGTTATTGTTTTAGAGGCTTTTCTCTGTAGAAAGATATGTTACATTGATTTTTAAAGTCTTTTTAGAAGAAAAGTTTTAAAAAGCTTTTTTAAAATTATCCTTTTCAAGTTCCAAACTTTAAATCATATCACTTTATGTACGTATATTTTCACTTAATGATCTCCAATTTAAAAATTTGTCCTAAGTGTTAATCCTTAAAAAAGTTTTCTTCAAAATTATATGTACAGAATACAAGTAGATTTTAAACATTAGAAAAAATACTTAAATAAAAATTAAAAAGGATGAGATAACAATAAATAAATAAATAGATATATTAGTACTTTCTTCTATCACGTTAGTAGATGTTCTTGGCCTGCCACGCTACATTTCTTTTGGGGATCTCAGCATTATGAAACAAAGTAGTCCCTAATTTGCATATGAGTTATGTTCATGTGTGAGTCAGATTTTTGGAACCTAGATTTTCTTTTCTCATAGAAACAGTGATAAATGACATTTGTTTCCATAATAAATTTCAAAAAATTATTAGAATTAAATTTTATTAAAATTTTAATACACATGTTTACAATGATAAATCATAGAGAACATGGTATTACAATGCTGGCAACCAAAAATAAATAACCTAAAACTAAAATAAATTAAGTTGAATAGAAATTGTTTTGAAATACTTTTGAATATAGGAGCTTGAGAAAATACAGACTTAATCAGAAAACTGTAGAATCTTATCTAAATTTCGAAGAGGATTTGAGGACATTTTAAGCACTTTAGAACTATGAACTAATGTTCATTTTATGTTTAGTTATAGAAGTACAGGACTTATCAGGTAGGCATATTAATTTTTTTTTTTTTTTGCTAAGAAAAAGAATCAAATGACTAAGAAAGAACATAGCTGGGAAAAAACTAAGAGGGGAAGGTGGGAGGAAGGAAGGAAGTGGTTAAAGAAGAAGTCTATAAATTTAAGAAAGCCTTTGGAGAAGTTGAACTGTTTGAACTGAGAACCATGAAAAAAAAGTTCTAGGGGATAGCATTGTATGAGTTGAGCTGGCGGTTGGCAAATTAAGAAAGTAGATGATGGGATAGAATCTTGAGTTAGACAGGTAGCACTGCTGACCTTGAAAGAGTTCCCCAAAGTATTTGTGGAATAAATGATTGGGTAAATGGAGGGCTTGATTGCTGTCCAGAACAAGTGTGAGCCAGGGCAACAAATGACAATGAAAAAAGAACAATTTTGGGGTCAAGGTGGAAAATGTAAATAGAGAAAGCATTTATAAGGATGTCTTTGTAATTCAGGGCACTGTATAGAGATTTAATTTTAGTATTGCTTTTCATCTCTACCACAGCCTTTTTGTTTCTCTTTACTTGTTTACTTCTGCCCTACATAGATGCACCTCTCTCTCTCTCTCTCTCTCTACACACACACACACACACACACACACACACACACACACACACACTCCTGATATATGACGAGAGCAGAGAAAAACAAATTGATTAATGAAATCTGGGGCTTCCAGGATGATGGAGGAAATACACATTCACACAAGGTAGACTGATAGGTGCTATAATGGAGGCACAAAGAAAACAAGATGGCAGAACATGGAAGAGAGAAAGCATCTCTAGCTAGGGCATTTGGAAAAACCTCAAGGAAACGCTTGATTTGAGTTGGATCAAGAAGCATTGTCACAGGACTCAGCCCTGTGGAGATGGATGGTAGAAATCAAGCCTTGGAGGGGTCTATTACAGAATGTTCAGTACTTCAGTTTCGCTAGGAAATTGTTTGGGCTGCATGAAGGACCAGGGAATGAGGTAAAGTTGTAAAGACAGGCCAAAGTAATTTTGAGGATGCCTCTGATTCTCCTGCTGAGGAGTTTGCATATCTTTTTGCTAGGCTTAAAAGCTCTTGAAAGGGGAAGGACAGTACCAAATTGGTATTTTTAGGAAAATAAATCTGGTGTCAATTCAAAAGATGATTTGGGAGGGAGGGGCAAGAATGAAGACAGTGATTATCCAGAATGCTATTATAATAGCCTGACAAAAGATTAGAGAGTCTAGGGCAACAACATTGGAAGTAGAATTGAGAAAATGGATTTAAGAATAGCAAAAGATAGAGATCTTTCTAGCTGTGAGAGCCCCTTGAGAACATTGATATTTATTTATTCATCTTGGAATCTCTTAAAACCAATCACAGTGGCCACATTTATTGAATCTATATGGTTGGGCAACATACTTAATATGAGAGATAGTGAAAAGATAGAAATTTAAGATAATCCATAGGTTTGCTTTTTAGCCTGAGTGAAAATATGAGAGGAGCTGCTGAATAATCTTTTGATCATAGAACTTATACCTAGGCAAGGTAGCCATGATAGTAAGCCTATGAAAAAGAGAATTTGTAAATAAAAGAATGATGAGGGTCAGGCTCATAGACTAAGAAGAGTTCACAACCAGGTAGCTGATGAATGAGCACAAGAGTGAGAGAGAGGACCGAGGACCAAATTTGGGGAATGGCTATACTTTAGAGAGAAGAAGGAAAATAATACAGAAAAAAGTCTTTTAGGATTGGTCACAGAAATGTTAGATGTTTAGTGATCATGGAAGATGAGAAGATTTGAGTTAGTTAAGGGAGAAACATGGTGTATAGAGGACTATTTTTGGATGCATGAACTTTTAGCATGCTCACCACACATTAATGGAAAAAAAAGCCAAGGATAGAAATAGATTGAAGATAAAAAGGGCATGTGCTAGAACAGTGATTTGATAGGCATTTGTAATTTAAAGAGTAAAATTCTGGGAAGGAATGGGGTGAAGAGATCAGTCTTAGGAAAGGTAAGAATGTTCCCTTTTGAGATGGAAATAGGAGAAAAGGATGAGTGATAATCTAAGAGAAAATTTGTTGTAAAAATATATTTAAGGCCGAGATCTTCTCAGTAAAATAGACGGTAATATTCGCTGAAAGCAAATGAGGTCAGGATGAGTCAGGAAATATGAGATGTGTGGAAAAGATCTGAAGAATGAAGAATTTAAGAGGGAGTCAGTTTGGGGCAAACAAAGAGCTGCTCAGTAACATCGAAGGCTTAGCTAAGAATGAATAGCATAAAATTTTAGTGGACATGGTCAGCATGGTTGATTGCCTTTCTTAGCAAGGAACATGCAGAAACATGGGAATAGAAGATAGAATGGATTTTTAGAATTAGTACAGAATTAGAGGTTGGCAGGGTGAAAATAGTGGGGGTAAGGGGAAATAAGGAGGATCACACTTGTGTGGGAAGAGTATATTTGTACTAACTGATGTTGTATTTCAGGCTGTTTGGGGGAGCCAGAGAAACCAGCAGTGCAATTGCTGGTTTCAAGCTAACATTTCTGGCCAGCAAGAATCATGCCCATCGGCCTTGTTTGGTCAGTTCACATACAAGGATTCAATATACATAACTGACTTTTACAGGGCTACTGGGGAAGCTGTGGAATTTGGGGTGTATAAGGGCCTTTCCTGTTTCTTTAAACTTTATTTCCTAAAGATTTGGGGAAATATGGAAACATAAATTGACAAAATCTAAACTTATACCATTTGCAAATGGAAAACTAGAACAACAACAGAAAGAGAGAAACCAACCAAATTGTCTTTCCAAGTTATTGTGATTATTGTACTGTGTAAAGGAAAGGGGACATAATTTTTATGTTTTTATTTCTAAAGATATTTATTTAATGTTTATTCAGAGGACACTGATTCAGTACTGGCTAGAGTCTAGGTGTTTGGATAGTTTAACTTTAGTAATTTGTTAGAACAGATGAAAGATGCTGCAACCCTTCCTGCTGTCTTGATCAGCTGTGTGCTGATGCACCAGTGTTTTGGGTGCTCCTCTCTATTTCTTTTTCCTTTTTGCTCTATGTCTGTCTCTCTCTCTCTTTGTTCCCCTTGCTCCCCGTCTTGCCATTAACACTTTACTGAAGTTACTTAAACTTTTCATATTTTTTTTACATTAGCACACATCCTGAAGAAGGTAAGTTTTAACCTTAAGTTTTTAAAATTGAGTTGCACTTTCTAGATTCTAATTCTAATCACTTAGAATTTACTTAAGTAGGAACTATGAAAAGAGTTATTTTAAGATTAATTTCGTTTGTGGATTCTACTTGCAGTCCACTTCTGTTTTTAGATTCACACCCACAAGATCTGAAGTAAGATGATTCATATACATGTGCTTTTGTGCCTTATTTTTTAGTAGTTTCAGGAATAAAGTCTGAAATAATTTTCCATGCCAGCACATTTATATCGACATTTATTTGAAAGGGAAATCCTGTCAACAAGTATTTTTTGGGCCTATCATGTACAAAGTCTTGTGAATATTTAAAGAGTTTAATACATAGTTTTGCCTACAAGGAATCTGTAAACTTGTAAGATGAAATATAAATATATGCAAAATTAAATTGTTATCTCTAAGTATCAATTCAAGATTACTGTAGTACCATATAAAAGATTAGTGTATGGTGAGTTGCCAGCTGACTGGTACAAAATGGAACATACAAAGTTAGAGGTTGAGAGGGAATCTCAGGATGGCAAAAAAAAAAGTTGGTTTTGTTTGAGTTGTGCTGTTATTGGCCCCAGCTGAAGAATACACAGTTCATAGATGTTTTTGATTTAGATTATACAGAGATGAGCACTAAGAATAGGGCAACTTGTGGTTAAACAGGTGACAGGCCTTCTGAAGGTAGGCAGGTGGCTGAGTACAAAGGAACCAGCTTCCTCTCATCACTTTTTCTATTCCAAGATATACTCCTACTCTTTCATGCTGGATCAGCCATTGATCTTTTGGGTCTCTCTGTACATAGGCCTACTTTGTTCTTATTTCTTCCATTACCTAAGCAACATGCAAGTTCTTTAGTTGAGGTATTTTACTATTTATTTCTCACTGAGATACAAGATAAAATTTTGGAGTGTGAGAAAAGTGTAGGAGTTTACAACATTAATATATGTATAATGTTAAAATAACTATATCAGTTTTTCATCATTATGCAAAATGAATTTAATACTTGAGCAAAAGATTAACATATTCAATCTCTGTGTTAAAAAAATTATGGCTTGAGGATAAAAAATTAAAGGCACTGGTAGTAGGTATGGAAAATTAAGTACAGATTTGAGAGAAATTAGGAAGTTGTAACTAGCAGGATCTGGTACTTGATTATGCTGGGACAGGGAAAATAAAGGGCAGAGTTGAAAAATGACTCTGTGACTACCACTGACCAAAATACGGACTACCATGGGAGAAACAGGCAGGGATAGAAAAGAAATAGAGATGAATTTTAGGAAATGTGTTTGAGTTGCTAAAGATATAATCCTGTAGAGTTGAAACTTCAAATATTTAGGTCATAACAGGAATCACAGCTAGAGAAATGTATTTACAAGTTATCTTCCTCGAAGTGACTGAAACTGGGAGTTAATGAGATTGCAAAGATTGAAGAGCAAGAATGGGTTAGTGTTCCCAAAAGAGAATCCAAAGAAGCACTGTCCCAGAGAGATGGTCCAGAAGGTAAAAGTTTGGATTAGTGAGTTAAATGAGAGGCCTCTGATTTTGGCCCATAGGAAAACTACCAGTGAGGACACATCCCTTGACTTTTAACCTATATTTATTATTCTGATATTCAAGAAATCAATTTTAATATACTTCAAATTCTTTTTATTTTATTTGTGGCTATACCACTTTTGAAATGTTCTTCTCTATCCTCTGTCACTCATTTATTTCAAGACAGCTTCCAATCATATCTTTTAAATACTTTTGCAGGTTAAACAAGCATCCTTGGTAGGTTCATTTTTTAAAAAATTTTTACAAGCATTTATATGAACCAAACTGACGATATATGCTGGGAAGCAAGATCTAAAATGCTTTCTCTTTAGTTCACTTTTAATTTCCATTGGCTTTCATTCTTGTTAACCAGAGAGCCTGGGAAAGAAAGTGTTCTTGATAAATAACTCATTGTAAATGAGAGGTAACAGAAAAGTTTTAAAATTGTGGCAATAATAACAGTGATCATGATAAAAGACTAAAGAAGGGTGTGTGTTATCATTTTTAAAAAGGAGAAAATGGTAGAGTTGTCAGTTCCTTTTGGAAATAGTATTAATTGACTGCTAAGTAAGGGAACTTACTTAGCTGTAGATATGGCATCTCTGGATTTCAGCAATGAGTGAGCAAACTCTTTCATGAAATTTTCTAGGCAAGAGTAAGAAGACTGTCATGTCTAGGGGAGAGAATAGAATGTGAACACTGAAAAACCATTGACTGAATTGAGGATATTTAGCACAGGGAAGAAAAAGACAAAAACATGAGAAATTTTCTAATATGAGACTGTCACACAGAGGAAAGGTTAGACTTTACTTTGTTTGATTGCAAAGAGCAAAATTTGATAAATCAGTGGAAATGATAAGGAAGTAGATCTTAGACAATTATGAGAAATGTCAGAATAATTAAGCAGTCCCAAAATTGAGTAAACTGTCCCCTGAGGCTGTTTTCCTATTCCTAGAAGTATTCATACCAACCCTCCTTGGCTTATTCTCTGGGATGTTGGATATTGAATGTTTTCACATAAATTAATGCTATTAGGTTGGGCTAAGAAAGCTTTAAGAGCCCATCTAACTCCAAATTTCATGAGCCGGTGAGTGGTGTTAGCATGAATATACTCCTTAGTGGAAAGAGCACAATTGAACCTGTTATTGAGGAGGCTGGTCTTTACTTTGCCTCAGGGTCAGTCGTTCTAAAAAAAAAATAGTTTGCAGATGAGGAACTTTAGATTTAGATATAAAAGGTACAAGAGATGAAGATGACTGAGATAATGTGTCCTGGTCTTCTAGCTTTCATCTAACCTCTCCAATACTCTTTTTGATGTGGAAAGTACCTAATTACTCTTCTCCAATTTATTTAGAGCCCTGATTTAAGTTATTATTTGAAATAGTGAAGGATTTTTGTACCTATCATTTACATAGCAATTACATATGCATGCAATTTTGTAATCTTTTGCCACAGTACTGTGTGTATAACTCACTCTTCTGTATTTACTCCCAACCTGTAAATTAGTTGAGCCCATGTCATTTTTTTTCATTATTTTAGATCTGAACACACTATAAATTTCTAAAAGTATAAGAAGCCATTGGAAATAATGCATTTTAGATTTCGCTCACTCTTATGTTTTAAAATATTGGTAATAATTAATTGATTAAATTGATTATATTTATTCCAACAGACAGTATATCTGTGATTATATAATATTTTTGTATTTACAAAATTATGAAATTTTATGTATCTGCTTATTCATCTGTTAAAATGCTTTGGTTATTGCAACATAATTTTTGGAAATGAGATTTTAATCCATTTTAGGACATTAAGCAAAGCAGGTAGATTTTCTTAAAGGTCATTCAGCTTGAGGGACTTTTGTTTTTCTGGATCAGTGAAGAAGTAAAATTCCAGAGCTGCAGGTCTTCCTTATTTTTGGTTTATTAAAGGTTACATTTGGGGAGCATTTGTAGATTTCCACATTGTTCTGAGCCTCTGGGAAATACAGACCCATATTTTTTACTTTTTCCAGAGATTTTTTACTTAGATTGGTTGAGATTTCATAAACTGGAATATAATAGATTATCTGAAATCATGCCTTTATGTGAATAGAAAAGTAAAACTGTTTAAAGACATTTTGTTTACAAATAAAGGAGGTTTGAATATAGGTTGCATAGCAATAAGAATATACAAATTTTATATGGATTACACTTGGTCCTAGGTTATCATCAAATATTTAATTGAAATAGTGTGATCTGACATTGAAAAGTCTCAAAATTTAAGTAAAAAGAAAGCTGCTATACTACTTTCTATAAGAAATAAGTGTATTTTACACTGATTATGTTTTATGAGGTTTTATAAGGTTTTATAAGATATCTGCTAAGATCTGTCATTTACATTAATCTTTCATGAAGTAAGCAAATAAAGTATGGATAACAAATAAAAAATGTATTTGATAATTAGTTTGTGCATTTACACATTTCTCTGCCTACTTCAGCAAAATATTTGAGGTGGCTTATAAGAGAAAATTTTAAAAAAAGATTAAAACAGAATTACAGAATAATGAAAATAAGGAAATTCAGACCTGGGGAGAAATCAAAATGTACAGTCTCAGACATTGGGTCTAACCTACGTATTCAATTTTGTCTGTAAATTTGAATAAAAAAGAAAATATTTTCTTTAATACAATTTTTATTGTCCATAATGAAAAAGAAATAACATATAGCTTCTCAGAGGAAGCAACAGTTTTCTTTATATTCAACCTGGAAACAGATTTCTTGCATGGTTTTTCACTTAGGGAGTAGATATTTCCTTCAACAGTCTCCCTCTGATAATGTTTATAGCAGCTTATAAAAAGATGCTTATTGCAATAACTCTTAATAATAACAAGTGTAACCAAGCCTTTGTTGTATACCAGACACTCTGCTTTCCAGGTGTGATTCCATTTCTTTGCACACTCACCTTATGAGATAAGTACTGTTGTTATTCCCATTTTACAGATGAAGAATTTGACAAAGATTAACTTGCACAGGATCCACATCATTAGTGGTGGACCCGGGGCACCATAATTTCAGATACTGTGCTTTTAACCACTTCTTCAGTGCGAAGTACAATTTAGGGATTGTATTTCTGTCTCAGAGACCATAATGAGAATATTTTTATTATCAAGAAAGATTCAAATATCTGGACTTTTAGGGACAGTATTATTCCTATTTCTTGGAAAACCTTGGAGAGTACCGAACTTTATACTGTATTTGAAAGTTCATTAGTAACTTCGACAAGCTAATTCCACCCTTATGCAACATTCCTAGATTCTCCTGCTACTTTATCTGTTAAAACTAGTATTTAGTTATTGAGTTATTTAAACTAGTATTTAGTTATTAAATACTAGTAATAGCTAGTATTTAGTTATTGAGATATTACATTGGCTTGATTACAAACTGATGGAAAAAATATCCATCTTCAATAGTTGTCTTATAGAAAAGTTTTGTCTTACTATTTCTACCTAGAACAGCCAGAACTAGGACTAGTTATAAATTACCTGACAGCAGATGACGTTCAAAATGAAGAATAATTTATTTACGAACCAAACTGACCAAGAATAAAGTGTTCTCTTTCCTTAGGATTTTGGGGAAAAGATGAGCATTGCAGTTGGGTTTTCCACACTGGCTGGGATATTAAGTTAGCTGAAATGTAAAATCTTTTCCAATTCTAGGTTTTAACATCCTATTTCCAACTGAATATTTCTCTCTGAGACTCATGCTTTTTCTCATCAATAAAATTGAGCTAACATTTTCTTACTTATATTAATTATAGTTCTGAAGATCAAATAAATATATATTAAAGTCCTTTGAAAATTGCTAATAATGCATTTTTTAAAATTTATTAATTTTTTCAACAAAAAAATTATTTTACTTTTTCTTTGTACTTATTTAACAACCACATACCAGCTGAATGGCTACCATATATAGCACATTATAATACTTTACATCTATTATTACTCAATTAACTTATTTGTAATGCTCTTAGATTTTTCTCTTTTTAATCACCGTTCAATTATTTTGTTCTCCAATTGTCAGAGATAAGTGAAACTCTCAAAGTTTTAAATTTGGATAATGCCAACTATGTAATTTTAAACTGAATGGAAATTCTATTTACCTGAATCTTTCTCATTCTTCTTAAGCAGGAATGATCAAAATTAGAGAGAGATTACTTCTCACTATCCATGCTCCTTTTTAGAAAAAGAGCAAAAATTATTAAAGAGTATTGATTTCTGAATAGGACACATTGTATTTAAATTCATTGTTTAGAACTCTTTTTTCCTCTTGATTCTTTTGCTTAATCCATGCTTGTCACTTTCTTTGAAAATTAACTCAAATCCAATGCCTTACAAACGCTCTTCTATGATTCCTTCTACTCTGTTCTAGACACCCTTCAGTGTAGATATGAAGTTTTGGTTCTATTGTTTAGGCTTTGTGCAGGGTCAGGTTTACAAAATATTAGAGCCCAAAAGGCCTCCACAACCCTCTAGCTCAATGTCCTCATTTCCCACTTAAAGAGAATGAGGCCCAGACCCAGTCACACAGTTGGTCAGTCTTTGAGCCAGAATTATGACCCAGGGCAGTTTTCATTACTTTCTGTTTTGTAATTGCTTGATTGTTTCATTTGTACTTACTTGGTTTCCCCAGCTAGATGATTTGTTGTCAGGAACAAAGCTTTATTTTTCTTTATTCAAAAATCCTTTTGCACTTCTGTGTTCAGAGTAGGCTCACTGGAATGCCTGAGAGCTAGCCTTTTGGAAGCAAATGCCAGTAGTATACGACTATACTTTGGTCTAATGCTATTTTAAAGTGTCTTCACTTTTTATTTTAATATGTAAATCATGTTTAATATTCACCTATTAGTACAACCAATTGGCATTATATATAATTCAGGTTTTGTATTCTCGTAGTTGTCCTGACATGGAGACAGAACTAAATACCTCTGTATTAATTAGCAATTAGATAAAATTGCTTTTTCTGATTAATTGGAGTACTGTGACAAGGTAATGAGAAGTAAGGTATGTATCTCAATATCTGATGGGCTCTTCTAAGTTTTCTCTAAATTATTTAGTATAGTAGAGCTTACTTAGAACAGTGACCTCCAATTTGGCCATATATGATAATGACATCCTCTTCCCCCCATACTACCCAAACTGGGACCTCTCAGTTGGTACCTGTGTATCTTTATGTTTAAAGAGCTTTAAAAAAAGCCAAAGTGAACCATTAGCTTAGAAGAACAGCATAACTGAGATGGTGAAGTCACTATTTTAAGAGAAAATTGCTAAGTTGGGGAGGAGTGCTTGTTGTCATATACATAGAAATCTTGTAGAAAGGTATGGATTGATTTCATGCATCAGTGAAATCACTTGATTGTCTCTGGGATACATTTTTCAGGCCCACAGAGTAATCAAACTGTAACTGCACACATCCATAAATTTAGAAAGGAATTGATTAAACCAGGGTGACTATGGCCTCTGCTTCTGCAATTCAGAAGTAACACAGCAAACCTACAGAAATCTGCTATGAGAAACTGCTATTTTTTCATTGTAGTGAGTTGTGTCTGACCTAACCTACTGAAAGTTGTAGTAAGGTTGGTTCTGTGTCCGGACATTGTGATGCCCATCTTATAATTGTCTATCAATTAAATCTCTCTCCAAGTGCTTCTTCAATGTTAGGTGTAACTGCATCATTTATGAGGCTTCCGCATAGGTGTTCTTAAATATGAAAGAAATGTTAATAAAATAATGTACACACATGAGAAAGTCATAGAACAGTCAAGTAGTCACAGAGTTTAGTTTATAGAAGTAGAGAATTGGCAATGGTCAATTTAAATTTTATATATGGATTTTTTTTTTGAGTTTTGCTTTGGGCTGGGTGCTATGGGTCATAGCAAAAGCCTGACACCAACTTTTGAGCCAAAATATTTAGTTTTCAGAGGAGGCAAAGTTGTATAGACTAATGATTGTGTTTTAATAGTAATTACATGTCATTTATTGTTTCTTGAACATGAGAAAGAGAATGATAGTTTTCTTTTTTTAATTTGAGAAGGACTTTGAGATCATCTAATTCTAGAATTTCACAGACAAAGAAACTTAAAAAAATATGATAAACTGTTTTTAAAAAAATATCTAGAGCAGGAAGAACTTTATTTTCCTCTTAGTAGTAGATCAGTACTAAATCTGTGTGTATATGGACCACATGGCAATTTCATTTATTCAATGGATTGTTGAGAGGTTCTGTGTTTAGTACTTGAATATTGGACATGATTCAAATGTGAGTCAAGTGTGTCTAGAGGCTTTATTCATATCTATTTTCCTTTAGTCAGCAATGCTTCATAATGCCTTGGTTTCATGAATTAATTTTAATGGAATTAAACTTGAACAGCTCAAAATTATATAATTAATTTTATTCAGCTTCTATTAAAGTTACTAATTGAATCAAGCCTACTAGCATGACACCTGGCGGCAGGCAACTACATAACAGCAACAACAATAATGGATTCTGCTTATAAGAGAGCTCATGTGTACGAGTGAGTTTGTTTAAAAACCTTTTCTCAGAAAGGCCTTGAGTTGACTGTAGAAGTGGAAATATTTTTAGAGTTTAAAAAAACAAAGATTTTAATTGAAACTAACACATTTCATTAAGATAATTTTCTCTATGATAATACTAAGTAAATGTTACATAAATCTAGACTATATTGGTTTAGCGTGCTTCCAATTTATATTTTACTGCTCTCTGAATATGGTTTTGCTTTCTAAAAATACTTAGCATTGAATGCCCTATATTTTTTGGAGCTCTTAGCCTCTGGACTTAGTACTAAGTTGGTGTTCATCTATTTTCATGTGTTGAAATGTGTTTCATGTCAGAACTTTCCAATTGTGAAATCCCCATGGTACATGAGAAACTTTTGCTTGTGCAGACATTTTTTTCTTTCACAGGAAATAATACAGTTGACTAAAAACTTCTGTTTGACTCTCTTTTCCTTGCTTGCATGGCTTGATATTATCTAGCTTTTCTTCTTCCTTTGATTCTTTCTAAATGTACAGACCCCATTTGATACACTTTTTTTTAATACACTCACTCTTTTGGTGAGACTAGTCATTTGGATGGCTTCAGCAAGTTTAGGAAGGTGACTGTTTCTAGCTATAACTTTATTTGTGACTGCTAATTCAAATATCCAGCACTAAGGTCATTCACTAGACTGTCAACTCCATGAAAGCCTGGGCTGCGTCTCATAATTTATTGTATCCCTTCTGCCTAGCATAATGCCTAAACATATACTATGTATACACATATATGCATATGTGTGTGTGTGTGTGTGTGTGTGTGTGTGTGTGTGTATTTGATTGATTACTAAATTATTTTCCTGATCTCTAAGTTTTCTCAGTCAAGTCTGGACTCAGAGAACTCAATCATCTTCAGTCCCTTATTTTCAATTATATGTGTAAACCTCTAGCTATTTTCTCACATCAACCCCATTTTCCACCTTGTTATCCAGTTGATTAAACTCCCATCAACTTCTACTTCTACTATGCCAAGTGTCCCTTTGGTTTTTCTTACTCTCTTACATTCATACTTCAGTGATTCTCAAGGATACAAGTGAGGTAGAATTATCTCCTAAGTGTCCCTTCTTTAAAATGAAATAGAATCTTTGGTGATGAGCCAACAAATATGTATTTTAAAAAGCGACCCCCCCCCAAGTGAATTAAAATGTGGTCAGGATTGAGAACCACTGATGTGCACAAATTTATTAATCTTCCTAATGCATGGCCCTGATTAAGCAATTCATTAAAGCTTCAATGGCAACTTCCACTTATTTATCTTGCTTTTAAAATTAGGTCCAGATTTCTTACCTTGGCATAAAAATATCTATTCATTGTCTCTATTCAAACCTTTATTGTCTTATGTCCTAACGTTCCTCTTAAAGTACTCTCAGTACAGAGTTAGGACCATTATTGCCCAGTGTCTGCTTTTGGAGTTTGGCCATGCTATTCTTCCACCTGGAATGAACTTTCTCCCACCTCTACTTTTAGAATTCCCACTGATCTTTAAAGACCATCCAACATACACCTTTTATATATATATATATATATATATATATATATATATATATGGCCTTTCTTGAGCTCTGAATCCTGATTTTTTTTCTTTTGAACTTTTTTTCTTCTCAGACCCCTTATAATATGCATTTTACTGTGTAGTTTTCTTTTTGCAAGAATTTTGTTGCCAATGAGATATTACTTTTCCTTACTTATTGGCTTTCCTTTTGAAAACTTATAAACCTACATATAGGTCCCTCATTCTAAACAACTTTCGTCTCTAGAATGTATAATACAATTCTTGACTCTTTTTAAGTTTTTATGGAGAAAACTCTGTATCTCTTCACTTCTCATTCAACTGCAGTCTGATTTTTATATATACCACTCAGAGACTCTTCTTTTTAGTGTTTTCTCCTACTGCCCCCACACTTTACTTGTATGGACTCACTCACTTTCATCTTTGATATAACCTTTCCACATTTCTGTTACTAGCAGATCGTTTGCTGTATTCCTGTAATGTGTTTACAATACTTTCAAAAGATTACTTTTATTGTAAATATCTTCTTTTTTTTTTCAATGCTAGGTATACAGTAGGTACTCAATAAATACCTGTTATTGAATCAATATGTATGCAACAGTCAACAGAGATACTGTTGCCATTTTCTTAAATTATGGCAGACTTAGAACCATTTAGAAGAAAAATCTATCAAGTGAAAAAAAGAGAAAGATGTCACATTTAATGATAATAAATGTATGTTTTCTTATTCAGAAAAATGTGATAAAGAAAATACTGAGAGAGATATAACTCAAGTCACCAATAGCTGCTTTACACATGGAGAGATGAAAGACCAGTCCATTTGGGGAAATTGTTCAGATGAAGAACTCATCAGAAGTAAGTATTTTTAGAGAAAATTGGAATGACTTAAAGATATGACTCTGATAATATGCTCTGAGTTAATTTTGCTGGAAATCTAGAAATCAGTGTTTTCTGAAAGTGTTTCTATGTATATTTTAAAATAGAAAGCTAAAACTAGGATGTAAATAATACTTTGTTTTCATTCTTTCTTTAGAAAGGAAGAATTGATCTGTAAATTTTGAACTCAGTTCTCATAGAGATTTAGACAAAACTTAATTTCTTCTTGATCAGTGACTAAGTGGAAATCAGACAATTCTCAGCACAGTGGACTGTGAAACTGAAAAGATAAAGACAGAGCTAAAAGACATTAAATAGTACTTTGATGCCATTATGGCCTTTGTTCTTTTAGCCAAACTTTGTTTTTTACAACTAACATCTTTATCACTACTTAGTTTCTTTTTATTTTCTTCCTCTGTGTTCTTGCTCTGCAGAATACATATAAAAGCTTTGGTATGTTTTTATTTCACTCTGAGAATGTCTGGGAATATCAATATCTTTTGGCTGCTATTCAGATTTCTGATTGGCTGTCAGTTTCTCCTCTGGAGCTAAGATTCTGGTCACTAAGTTTCCCCAAGTGGATGTGAGATAAATTTACCATATAATGAATAATTCTCTATAGTAAATGTGTAAGTATAAAGATCACTGCTATGCTACACCTGGAAGAACATAGGAGTAAATCTTTTGGAATTCTCATTCATGAAAACCAAGTTACCGTGTCTTATTCTTATGCCTAGTGTGGTCAGAGGAAAAGGATTTCTTTCTGGAAACAAAGTGGTTTTTTAATTTTAATTTAATTCAATTCAGACAACTTCATAACAGAGACTTTTTTATGTTACATATTACACTTACTTTGGATTTTTGAATATTTCCTTTACTCTCTAGAATGCTTAGTATCTGTCCCTAACTGAAAACCAAACTGAACAAAGTAGAAAAAAAAAGAAAAATCAACTTAGTAGAAAACATACAATAAAAATAAAAACACCCTTGAAGGGGATTTCAAGATTTCAAACAAAAGCTCTAAAAGAGAGTTTGTCTTGATTTAATTTTAGAACCATTTTAGTTTTTAACACTTTGTCTTAGAGAATGGAATGATATTGGAGAAAAGGAGACTCAAATTAGTGAAGAAAACATTTTATAGATTTTTTTCCAAAAAATGAAGCAATATATTAAGTAAAAAATTATCTCCCAAACATATATTGGTTTTCTTCTACCCAAATGTTAACTCTGCTGTTGTGAAAAATGATTTTGTGAGATACTGACATATTTTATCTGTGATTTTCTAACAACTGGAAAGTTAGAGCTAGAAGAGTTCTTAGAGATGATTTTACCTCCACCTTTTGGGAGCACAACTGTTTTCTCATTTTTTTTTCATAGTCAGAATTGTGTGTGTGTGTGTGTGTGTGTTTCATTTAATTGATTTAGTTCCCTACTTTCCCAAGGGAATTAGGAAAAGTTAATAAGAACTCATGACAAAAACTGAAATGTAAGCACTATTGATTGCATAAGGATATGGAGTCATGTTTAATGTGTTAAAAAATTTTGCTATTTGATCCAGCTTGTTTTAGTCACAGAATTCATACCATTAAAGAGATTGGATTTTAAATGAACTGCTCTATTGTCTATATAGATTAAGTGGACAGTGATAAAAAATACTGTAAATTACATGAAATCATTTCTTTATTGAGATAATGATGCAGCCTGTACCATAGGATACTGGAGCATTTGGGAACTGTCTAGTTTTTACTAATATGCACTGAAAGAATGCAGAGAGAGATTTATGGCCTCCTCTGAGAGAGGTACTGTGAAAACTGACAAACGAATGGATATACAGAGGATAATGGCCAAAGATAGTAATGCTGTTTCTGCCCAAAACATAAGCTGACAAGAATTTCCAAATATTTGTGGATTATAGCATGCATGGAATTCTGATAATAAATTTCAAAAATTATATTTTTGTTATTTTCCTGGTCACATTTTTCTAGACAAAAATGATTTGTTAGGTCTACAAAAAGATTTGATGTCTGGATTGCCAAAATGGAATGTTTTATGTCATCTTTAAACTCAACTTAAGTCTGGATAGCTTTTGAAAGTTTAATATTGTGATAGCTTCTGCTATTCCAGGTCTCTAATACAAAACTCTACAAAGCTGCCCGAATTTCTTTCTTTGGCCTTTCCCATAGAATCTTTGGCTCTCTTGACATAATTTAATATTTGTCAGGGAGATATATTTTCCTCTTGATTCAACATCTAGCACACTTTTGGGGGCCAGTAAATTTTTTCATAATAACAATAGACCCTGGAAAGAAAGCTCTGGCTCAGAGATGCATGAGGGAGAACAGGAACATTTGTGGTGAGTCAGGACCCAGCTGGCTCTCTTTCCAGGAGTCCTGTGTGGCGCCCTGAGCACTGTGGAAGAGGCAGGCAGCTAGCTTTCATGGAATTGCTTTTAGTGTTCCCTATAGTGTGAGGTTGATGGGATTGAGGGGTTATCAGAAAAATGATGTCGGCTGGGATGTGGGAACATTTTCACATGCACAACCCATTCTTTTTCCAAGCTTCCATGAGACAGCTCAGCTGCATACGCAAGAAGTAAAGGAGAGTGACTCTGTTTAATATGACTTCTTTTTCTCTATCTATTCTTGAGAGTGGTTAGTGAGAGCTGACAGCTAACATCTCCTTTTCCTACATAGCTGCTGCCTTCTTTGTTGGACATTTAAGACATAATTTATAGGGGACTGTTAGCTGTCAGTATGATGAGGCTGTTTTTACTTTTCTGAGAATAACTGAGCTTTGGAAAGTCAAGGGAGTGGCTGCTTTGGAAATTGTATTCTAATTAAAGGGTGTATTCTCAGGCCTCATAAACGAGATCCAAGCCGAGAATAATTTCCAAATTATTCTGTGAACTTTAACCCTGACCTCAGTGGACCACCCACTTGTGGCTCATACTTGGTTGGTTATGTACACAGAAGTTCAAGCTTTGTTTGCCTATTTTGGTCCTTTAGAAAACATTGCAGGTGGCAGACCTGATGTACTGTGCTCTTAGGGCCTGGATTCCAAATTGCCCTTGAGTTGCTAACTTATAAGAGAGAATTATTTCTGGAAGTTATAAATAAAAGAGAATAAGTCCATATGGAATCAAACATTTTGAATAAGTAGGCCACACACAATCTGGTCAGGGAATGTGCATTGTGATTCTCTTTCTTATGCAATGTAAATTAAAAAGATAATTCAAACTACTCATTTGTTTAAAAAAAACTAAATCAAATCAGTAAAGAATTAAAAAGTAAATGGAAGTTTTGTGAGAACATTTTATATTTGGAAAGTTTTATTTTTCATTTTATGATTTTTTTTTTCTTTTACAGTGCAAAAAGGCTTTCACATTCTGAGAAAATATTTGGGGGTATAATTTAATTTCTGAAATAAGGCTTAAATTGTTAAGTTCATTTTTTTATGGAAACACCAATTAAGACTTTGGCTTTTTCCTTCTGATTATCATAAGTGATACAGTATATGATTTGGAGCTGTGCTTTTTAAAAATAATCACTGTTCCTCTGACTTAGTTAAATGAATGTTGCAATGAAGTGACAACCTAAGTATTAATTTTTCTATTTAACTTATATATAAAATGTATAAACTGATGAGAAGCAATAGGCAACATTTCATGTTTTAATTAGACTAGAAAAGTAGAAGTAACATTTGATCTCAGTCTTTAGGGGAATTTCTAAGGTAGATATGTGTATGTGTGTGTTTGCCTATCTTTCTTTGCTTCTACTCCTAGGCTTGTATAATATTTTTCTTTAATTTAGGTCAAATTTTACTATTCTAATTATTTTCTATATAGAGAGAACTTACATTTTCTTTGTTCCTCTTTCTAAAGTGCCTCGGGTCTCTATCTCAGATTTTTCTAGGTTTTTCTGAAAATTTTTATTTCTTAACATTATCCTTGGATATTGCTTTTACATAAATGCTTCATAATTCTAAATGTCATTACTTAACTCCAGAAATTTTCCTTAGCTTCTCTTCTGAAATAAATTTTCCATTAAATTAAACTATTTTGTTCTGCTAATTCTTTCCTTTGTGATTTTGTAGAATTCCCATGATCTGAAGCAAAGTTAGAATGTTCTACTTAAATGGTAATCCCCATTCTATTTAACCCATTTATTCATTTTGAAGAGTTTTTAGCTCTCATAATAGTAAGCGCTAAATTGGTAGTAGAATGCAAGCCCCCTTTCTCTCATTCACATATGCCTCCTTTTTATGGAGCTGATGTATTATGCTTTTTTACTCATCTTACTACTTGCAACCTTTCTCTTGGCATCCTCTGATATTTGAAACACCGTTATTTCTTTTCCTAGCCTTTGTCAACTTAAAATTGGTCACTCCTTAAAAACATTTCATCACTGTAGAGAATACTTTCTCTATGTAAAATACTGAAAGAAAGGCAGATACTCAGGTGTACAATTTCTATACTTAGGACATTTCTTTTTTTGATGGTAAGAAAAGAGCACTGGAAGGTTTGGATTAAAAATTTTTTTTCAGCAGCTCTCATGTTTGAATGCACATTATGTTAAGGATTATTTGGTTTTCTTTAGAATTCACTTTAAATAAAAGAGGTTATAAACAACACTCTCACCCCCGATAAGTAACACCCTGTAAGCTGGAAGATGTACCTTTTGTGTTACCTTTCTCTGGTAATCTTATTCTTCCCCTAATTTATGCTCATTCGTTTTGGAAGCCCATCTTGGGAGAAAGACATGGGACTTTCTTCTTGCTAGTATCTTTAGTCCATTTGTCTCTCAGAAAAAAAAAATTGTTTTTCATTATACTGACTAAATACTTATGGGGCTGTGGTTTCGATTTGTTGATTATTGCTGTTAAAGAGGAAATTTTTAACGATCAATTAGTCTACAGTTCAACTCATGATTAGATTTCAGTGTTGGGTGGATAATCATAAGACATTCTGATGGCTACCCATATTTATTCCACTGGTCAAAGACAGTCATAAGGCTGCATTCCAGAATAGAGCTTAAGTTCTATGGCAGTTCTTCATGGTGCTTTGTTCCATACTCTTCTGGATTCTGCCCAAGAAGCTAGAGTGAACCATTCTCATTCTTTGTTTTGAGCATTTTATCTTTAGGGTCTTGGAAGCCAAGTGCCAGGATTCAAACCCTGGAAGTGTCATGATTACTGGTGTTGGTCAAGTCACCTAACCTCTTTGAACTCCACTTTCTCATTTTTTAAGATGGAGGTACTGATACTATATACTCCATTGTGTAATTTTTGAGGATTATACAAGAAAATGCATATAGTGTGCTTACTAAGAGAGTAAATGTTCAAAGAATTATCAGTTTTTATTTTTATTGTCTTTAGGCCAAAATATCAGTTTTAAAGCTTTGTTGTTTTTTTTTTCTGTTTTTTTTTTCCACCATGATTCCTTTGGGTTACATGTCTAGACATATATGGATGTAGAACATGTCTTTCTGAGACCCTTAATATTTATATACATAACAATCAGCTTAATAAATGTTTGATAACTTAAGTGCATTGGATTAATAAGAGGAAGGAAGAGGTGTTTTACACATGTTGCTCCTATTTTTCAGACTTTAAGGTCCTATGATAAAGATTCTAAATCACGACACTTTTAAAAATTCTTTCTAACCTTCTTTGTACTTTCAAACCACACATGGTTCATTCATGTCATTTAAAATATTTATAGATGACTCTAATGATATTAAAGCAATCAAGCCCCCAGTTCGACTGCTTTCACCAATAAGAGTAATCTGAAGAGTTCTCAATGAACTTATAGCTGTGCTCTGATAACATTTAGGTCTATGGAGGTGGGTAAGAATACCACTTTATTTATGGCATTTTGCTCCCTTATTCCTTATTTGACTACTTTAGTTCCCTCTCTTCTTCACCCCTCTTTTCTGTGCTTACTCTCTACCTTCCTACCCTCTACTTCTCTCTCTCCTTCCCTTTTTCTTCTCCTATCTTTCTCTGCCTTTCTAAAATGCTTTGTATACTATAATAATAAATGTTGTTGCTATTGTTTTTATTATTATTTTAATTTGTTACTTTATTCTATAGTAGTAGTAGTAGTAGTAGTAGTAGTAGTAGTAGTAGTAGCAGTAGTAATAGTAGTAGTACTAGTAATAGGTATTTGTTACTTTTATTCTACTTTGTTACTTTACTCTTAGCTCTTATATACCATGACCCATTCAGTTTCCAATCTATATCTTGCTACACTTTGTCAAAGATTTTCAATCTTTTTCTGATACTCCTAAAATTGATTGACTTTTCTCGAAGGAGTTTAGATCGTATTTAATAACAGGTGGTGATTGAAGTCTCAGTGAAGGAAACAGATTTATTTCTTTTCCATTTGGGAGTTCTTAAAACCTAGAGAAAAGCTAAGGCCTGGGAACTAGCTTTAAGATTACTCTGAAATGCTAACCACTGAAGAAATAAATAACATTTAATGATCAAGACCATAAATACTGTAGTCTGTATAACTTTAGTTCTCAATTCTCAAACTTCCTGGAATAAACACTCTGTGAATTTACATGTAAATAATTTTTTGTAGAACATGTTGTTATTAAGATTAGGAGTCAAACTATAACTTTGAAAACAATAAAAAATTAGTTACATTAAGAGGTAGTGCTTACAGTATGCCAATACAATGTTATGATGGAGCTACAGTGATGAATAATACAGGTGTTGTGTCTGCATTCAGAGTTTATAGTTGGTGGAAGAGACAGACTCTTCATCCTAAAATGATAATGAGTGGTTTAAGTGCTATGATGGGAAATGCAGGTGCTGTATGTTCGCATTTGAAAAGCATGTGTCCTTGTTTGAGGGAGGAGTCAGAAAAGGCTTTCCAGACCAAGTGATGTCTAGGATTATATCTAAAGGAGTTAACCAACCCAAGTAGAACATGGGAAAGATTGGGGTTAGAGTGTTTCAATCTAAAAGAATAACACACATATAGGTTGGAGATAAGAGAGAATCTGGCCAGTTTGAGGTGAGTTGGAGTTTTGTATAAGCTGGGATGTAAAATGTTAGATGGGGTTCGGAGAGAGGTGGAAAGAAAAGAATCTGTTATAAAAGGGTTAAGGGAATATGGAAGATGTTAGATTAGCGACTTAATCAAATTTATATTGTAATTTGGCTATATTTACGATAATTACTCTTGCAATTGTTAAAAAATAAGAATAGGAAGAACTGAAGACATTAAGATTCCAGCTGGGAGACTTCTATCAATCTAGCTGAGAAAGGAAGGTATCTTAGACTGAGGTACTGGCAGGTAGGATGACAAGAAGTAGATGGATTCTGCTTTTTATGGGGTATAGTCAATAAGACATATGGGAAAAGGAAATAATAGATGCTGGAAGGAGGTTAAGGTTTTTAGTTTAGACAGATGATAGATGTGTTGAAAAGACATTGGAGAAAGAATTTAAGAACATTGTCCAAAAAAGAGTTTTTAATGATAAGTGGTGGATGTTGGATGAATAGAGAAGGAAGTAAAGATAGGAATGGTCTTACAAATAAAGGGGAGAAAAAAAAACAGAGAGGCTATCCATCCCTAAAGGTTTCTATTCTTTAAGAAAGAAAAAAAAAAACAGGTATGGATACAGTAAGCGAATGGGACAAGTGGAAATAGAACATACATTATGAGAATTGGAAATATGAATTTAAGATTTATGAGGTGGAACAATTCCAGGAGAAGATAAGGCCCGAGTTATTGGTCTTGACAAATTAGTCAATATGTTAGTCACAAGTGTGAGTGGTTTGTGTATCTATATGGAACAACTGCCAAGTGGCAGTGATTCCCTGCTTTTATCCAGCCACAGAAGGGGTAGGACCTACTCTAGCTCCATAGGCTCAGTAGGGAATGGGAGAGGATGTATCAGAATGAGGAGTGTTGATTGAATTCCCTTTCCACTCTTTTCAGGAGCTTCATTTCCCCTTCTTCAAAGCACCACTGAGAGTCAACACTAGGACTTACCTAGTATTTCTTTCAAGCAGTCCTTCAGAACTTGGTGGTAAATCCATTATCCACATTTCTTCACCATAAGCTACATTTTTTCCATGTCCCTGAGTTTTGCATCAAGACATACAAAAAGTCAGGGAAGTTTCTTTTAAAACCTTCAGATACCGGTATTAGAGGCCTTCTTAGACCTTAGACCTCTCAAACTAAAATGAGTTTTTCTACTTCTCAGAGCACCCTTTCCTTTCTAGTCATTGTCCCAATTTGAAATTAATTTTTGCTATTATATGTCTAATGCCTACTGGCTTTAAGTTGTATCCCCAGCAATTAGCCTCATTCTGGGACCATAGTAAACTTTCAATAAACTATTTTGGATGATTGACTGTGGAAATAAAAAGTGCTTTGCTTTTCCCTCCACTAATTCCTTTCATTGACTTTTTCCTTAGCACAAATATGTCTCTCTACTTGTCCAGTGTTTTCATTCTCTCAAGTTTCACTCATATTATCTGTCTCTCCACATCTTTAGCCATATGAGCAGGTCTCATGTGATTCCCTTGTTGCCAGGACTTGCAAAGTGTTTATCTTTGTCTCTCCTAAAAGACTTCTTAACTTCAAAATTATAGTGCACGTAGTGATGGTCCTCTTCCCTGTCACTGAACTGAAGGCTCCGTAGAGGCAGGATTGGCATCTCATTCAGCTTTGCAACCTTAACAGGGCATAACCCAGTGCCATGCACAGTGCTCTTCCTAACACTTATATGTTAATTGTTGAATAAATGTAAATTTGCACCTTTCCACTACATTTAGCTTCTCTGTAGGAGGCTGACAGCTTTGAATTGGTTAAGCTGTAGTAATTTGTCTTAAAATGAGAATTGACTATCTTTGCTGCTCTTAAGGAGCTAATTTTCTCAGTCTACAGTTCATGCATAACAAAGGATGATTTTTATTAGTGATATTAACAATGTTATTACTTATAGTTTTTTACAGTTAGTAAAAAAATTCTAATTAATGATCTAAGTTGGTCTATCAGCAGCTTCATCAGGCAGGTAAGATGAGTATTATCTGTAGATGGAACTGAGCTCAGAAAAGTCAGGCAGCTTGCCTAGGGTCACACAGCTAATACTGCGATTATCAATCAGTGATCCTCAAATCAAGGGTGGGACAGAGGGAAAGATAGGAATTTTGTGGTGTTTATGGTCTCCTAGAGATTGTGTTAAAATCACAGAGAAGGTAGCAGTTATTACCTTATTCAAAGCCCAAAATTCTAACGCATTTCCCTAGTTGGAAATTATTGTCATTCTACCACTATTAATTATGTGACTATATCCTGCCTTTATGTTGGGTCAGAAAAATTTGGGAGAATTGCAACATACTCTACTCCTTCGGAATTTCATCTTTGTTGTGATAATTCAAGAATTCTTGGGCTTAATATATACTTAATATCTTAGAAAAAAAAGCCTTTTTTAGTTTTCAGGACTCATTTACTCATTGCCTCCATTAGAAATTGGTCTCATTCCAAGAGATAGAGAATCTTGTCATCTGATGTTCTTTTTGTAGTATGAAGATATACATTTTATTTGTTTTATAATATTGTAATCACACTATTATTATTATATTTGTAGCCTTGTTCAATGGCACAGTGAAAATGGATGGCACAATGGAAAGACCTTAAAATCTAAAACTTTATATAGCTATAAATAATTACTTGGTTATCTTAGGAATCCTAATATATTAAATTAAAATCAAGGATTATGTAATATATGAGTCAATTTTTTTATTAATGAAAACGCTTTTGCTTGTTTTTCTGAAGAATTATAAATGTCTGGTGCTGCTTTCATCTTTTTGCATTATCTCCCAAGTTGGAGTAAGCTCTTTCAGTTAAAAAACCACTGTAATAAACAGCTTTCCAATCAAGTGTTTGTAGATATATTGGAAGGAATATCTCTATAACTATTACAGCTAGAATTTGTTCTTGGAGTAAGGCAAAGTCCCTTATAATAGAGATACAGTTTACCTAAGATTCATATTAATAAGTTTTAAAAAAAAGATCTGCTTTTTGAATAATATATGAATTCATACGTTATCAATGGTATCTAGGCATTTGGGACAATATATAATTAGTTTCAATTCTCTTTGAGAGGGAGATGTGGATGTTAAAATAAATTGCTGATAAAGCATATGCTTTGGAGAACAGTGTATTTCAATACTTTATGCAATATCAGCTATTTCTTTCAATGGTATGGAAGTATAGCGTAAGAGTGAGAAGATTTATTAGGGGCAGTTTTAAACCATTCTTATTGTATAAAAGTTCATAGTTTTCTCACTTAGGATGAGTTATTAAAATAAAAAGAATAACATATTTATAGGCCTGCAGGGAAATGTAAATTCCATACAACTTTTGGTACAATTGTTTGCAGGTAATAAACCAATAATAATTATTTGCTTATAGAATTATAGTTTTTAAGCTTTGGATTTGGTCATTAAACTATTAAGAGTTATTCATTTACAAAACAATGAATAATGCATCTTCTCCTGGAAAATAGGCACTCAGAGTAATACTTAGAATTGTGAAATAAATATATTCTGAGAGAGGAAGAGAAAAACAGAGTTTGGAATAAATTGATTTTATTAAGTAAAGTGAAGAAACTGCCTCTGTGGAAGGAATAACTTTTCTACTAGGAAAAAATATTCCTAACTAAATCATTCTTCCACAATAAAGTATCTAATCATTCTTACCTTGAGGGAGTTCTTTCAAAGCTTCCAGTTTTATTGTGGAAAATAGGTATCATATATACAGTGCATATAGTGTAAAACCCTACTCAAATGCAATTTACCATCTACTCCTGGGTTTTTAAAACACAGAAAGAAAATACTGTACTTTTTCTTCTTTTGCACTCTGAAATTTGTTCAGTTTATCATTGTTGCCTTAAATACATTCAAAGATTCTTTTCCTGAGAAACGAAGCCCATTGCTTAGCCAAGGATTCATTGCTCCTTGCTTGTCATCTTTCTCAAGTTTGTTTATTTTGATAAATACTGGATATATGATCAGTTCACTGTCTCCATTAAGCCTAAAGAAAATGAGAGGTTTGTTATAACACTCACTGGGAAGAAATCTTCAATTTAGTTTATTTTTCTAATGATATTTATAGGGTTAAAGTAAAAATATTTAAAAGGAACAGTTCACAGAGTGCATACTTAATGTGCAAAAAGCACAAATGTGTGGGAGTGCTCATTTTCTGAATTTACTTTTTCTTACTAAAAACAAACAAACAAAAGCCCAACCACCACTTCTTGGACCTAAAAAACAAAATAGGATAAATAAGCTCACAGGGTCAGAATCTACAGCTCTGGCAGCCTGAGTAGGAGCGATTATAGCTTGGTCAGTAATAATGACAGATTTTAGTGTCCATTTTAGTGTTTGAAACACTAAATTACAATGAATTGAAAAAGTGAGTAGTTTATAATCCTAAAATAGCATTTCTTGAGGGGTAAGATGACGTTAAACACTTTGGGACGGTTTTATTATTATTTTTTAATTGCAGGTGCAGTATCATTTTTACTTCTTTGGGTATTAATACAAATGTGGGGATATTTGTGGATGGTCTATTTGCAGGAAAGGCTTGTTATTATTTGCCTCTCCACATCCAATATATCCCTATGATTTTTTTTTTTTGCATACGATATTTAAACTCATTCCCTTGGAAAATGTCATAAAGGAATTTAATTATTCAGAAACTTAATTTTTAAGTTTTCATAAGGGCTGGTTTAACGGAGTTTCCAGTCAGTTACGTCTGATGCAATCCATTCTAGTATGCCTTGCAAACTAACTGCTGAACTGTCACACACTGTTAATGATTATGCATGAAGACTTAGGAAGAACTGAAGGTGTCACTGATGGAAAGTACAGACATTGCATGGTGCTTTTTTTGAGTAAGGGAAAGTACACATGTGCCAAGCCAATTAGCTTAAACCCTATATTATAAATAGACCCCCCCACCCCCTCAAAAAAAAAAAAAGCATATGGAGGAAAAGTGAGAATGAAATAATGGCCAAAAGCTTGACTTACTTCCTTCTCTCACTACCTCATGAGGATGGTAAAGTCTCAGACATGAAAATCTAAATGAAAATGTTAGGTTTAAGTCTCTAGGTAGGTATTAGTTTTACACAATGATGAGAATAATTACTATATAAGTTAAAGAAAGAAGTATATGACCACTTTGAGTTATGACTTGGGAAGAATGGAATCTTTCTCTTTCTTTAATCACACTTTAAGGCTAATCCAGAGATACTGTACAGAGAACTGGCAGAGAAAAGTAGAGTATGACCCTCTGAATTCTCTCTTTTACTATCCAGGAGTTAGGGGGTAGAGTTGAGTATGCATGTGATAGTCTCTTTTATATGATCCTGAATAGAAAAAAAACAAAAACGAAAACAAAAACCCAAAACACATCAACAGAGTTTCCTACAAAAATGTGAGAAAATTAGCTAATTTTCTGCACTAAGTAGACCCCTCTTTACTTCAGAATTATTTTTCAGTTTTAGATGAAATATCTTAGATATTAAAATATGTGAAAGAAAATTACAAATACCAGTGTACCAACCACACAGATTTAACAACTGTTAACATTTTGCTAAGTTTTCTTGATTTTTTTTTAAGAAAAAACATGTTTTTCTCAACATGGCAGTTTGAACATACATATTCCACACTTTTTAGAATTCCCACTTAAATGATAGTAAATTAATAATTTTTAAAAGACAAATTTAAGGAGAAAAAGAATAGAAAACAACAAAGGATTATATATGTTAAGAATTTTCTGGAAGATAGAAAGTAGATGTAAAAATAATAACTGACTTTATAGTGCTAAGAAGTCAGAACCAAAGTTCCAATGTGACACAATATGGCACTATTCTAAAAGGCTCAAAATTTGGAGGTATGAGGGCTCTTGGAAGCTGGGATGAAAATAGGAGCGGAGAAGAGTGTAGATTGAAAGTCGGAATATGGAAGACTTAGAACATTGGTTCTCCTCCAACCCCCCAAATTGAGCAGCTTTGTTAACCCCCTGCCCCTGCACTGGGACTCTCACAGAGTGATACTCTGAAGAATTTAAATCAGGGAGTTTCTAGACCCTCAGAGCCTGACATAGAAGAGCATGGGTACGAGTAGCATATCGACCAAAGGACACAATGAAATCAACTGCCTGAATGAGGAGACATACATAACAGTCACATTTTCTTTTCCTCTTAATCATTGATGATCATGATCCAGATGTCACAGACCAATAGAGAAAAATATTAATTTTCATATTCTCTGTTTACTCATTTTCCAATTTTGAAAAAAAATGGAAGAGATTTAATCTAACTTCTACTGGTTGCCATTGTCACTAATAGCAGCCCAGAGTTCCTGATACCCCACTAAGAGCTGGGGGCTTTGAACCTTGTTAAATTAGTAACTATTGACCATAGGTGAACAGAAAAGTACTCAATCACTACTATCCCTCCTTCAGTATAATTTTGTTCTTGATTAATATTTCTATTTAAGATGTCATACCTTTTATCCTCTTATCCTTCTTTCTCTAGAAAAAATAAAATTTCAATAATGATGTCAAACGATATTATCTAGGTTGCTTAGATTCTAAATTATAGGGGACCTAATGAAGTATGGGCTGACATTTATTTTATTCCAGATTGTTTTCAAGATATTATGTTTTTCTACATGTTCACATTGAATTATGGACCTATTATCTTGCAATAAAGTTAGGGAAGGTGCCTTAGAGATCAGTGTGTTCAACCTCTGTGTTTTTTCAGTTGGCATATTGAAGCAAAAAGAGGTAAACCATTTGTCCAAAGACACCCAGGTAGTTAGCGGCAGAAACAGGGCAATACATTTTGAATATGGTCTTTGATTATCAATGAGAATATGTAATTACTATTTGCAAGTTGTAAACTACAGTGTGTTTTTTTTTTTGTGGGATTTGAAAGACTATATTAATAGAAAATAATTACTAGAAATTAATAGGAATTTTTAAAGGCCCAGGTTGATAAACTTATTGAATTCACTGTCAAATTACCCATTTTGTTTTCTTCTTAGAGTTTACCTTTATGATAAAAATTGCTCTTGGTCAGCGTTTCATCCATCTGTGGTTCCAGTATTAGAGTTAAGATTCTCCAGTGGAGTGTGAATATCAAGAGATAGGAGAATCTCTAGAAAGGGTGTGTTTTTTTTTTTTTTTTTTTTTTGCAGTCACACAAAGTATTACTAAAGGGTGCATGTTGCTCAAATAAACCCTGGGGTGTTGGAAAAAGGGTGAGAGGTACTGGTAGAAGATAATGTTTTAAATGAAAAAAGGAATCTGATTTAGGAAACTGGAATGAAATATGAAGACAAATACAAATTGGAGTCATAGTCTCATTTCTAAAATCTGAGCAGATTCATAAGAACAGCAACAAGATTCCTCACATACATTCATTTTACTATTAAAGAACATCAAATTATTCATGTTATTCTTTCTAGACTCAGAACAGTTGCCATGCAATTGCAATATAAATAGATTTGTACATTTCAGACAAATAGTTATATGTGTTTCTTTCTTAGAAAGTAATTAAAGGGTAAGATTTCTATAAATGTTTCTTAATATTTTAAATTGTGGTTATATATTACATTTATATACAGTTGATGGCCTCTTTATGTAACTTCCTAAGAACTCTTTAATTGGGAATGTTTTGATTCACAGTATTTAAGCAAATTTCTGGTAAATTATACAGAGAGTGGACTTGTAAGTAAATGATTTATTGTAATAATGGCATATATGATAGAGAAGTACACCATCTGCAAGAATTTGCGAGGAAGGGTTTATGCAAGTACATTCTGTGATTTTTCTAATATATTTGATAATGTTTATAATTTTATTTGGGCAATGAATATATGATCGTCCAGAGAACTTTGTGGTATTCTCAAGCCACACTGGCTTTCCATCAGTTAAAAAAATATGTGCTGACCCAGTCTGCTTCCAGGCTTGAAGGTGTTGTTACCCTGGCCTGAAATCCTGTTACTCATTCTCTTTGAAGGCCCCTTTCCCCTCAGGTCTCTGTTGAAATGCCGTGCCTAGCTATTCAAACTAAAATAGTTTTCCTGGTTATTCTCTCTTAAGTAGTACTTTTCCTTTATAGCATTACCATAATTTTAAATTGTATATTCTGTTTATTATTTGTTTAGTTCCATGTTTATTGTCTTTTTATTCACCTCTACTGTGTCTGATACATAGTAGATATTCAATAAATATTTGGTAAAAGAATGCATAACACATAAAGAAAACATTTTATATACAATGGACACTTTCACCCCTTCTTTATTTTCAAGTGCTAAGATCTCTTATAGTTTAAGGTTAATTTTTACTAGCTTCAGTTATCATTAATAAGTTTTTGTCTATTGTTGGAAAATAAAGTGATATTCTTCTAAATATTGATGAAATTAATATGAGGCCTTTTATGATAAATAACTCTGACATTCTTATTTTTCAATTCAGTTAAATTACAAATAATTACTGGCCTTATAAATTACACAATGTGTATGGGATTGTTATTGGGGTTTGGAGAATTAAGATACTTGCTAGAGGTTTGAAAAATCATCTGGATTAAATAGAAGTCATTATCAGGAAGGTGAGGAAGAAGGCAAGTGTGCTTCTGTTTTCCTTGTTTACTTTTCTAGGTAAACAATACATACTTATAAGATTTATTTAAATGGTCAAAATTGTGACCTATAGAATGATCATTACTGTTTCCTTCTATCATTCTATCATTCTTTCATTCATTTTTCTAAGTGACTTGACCACTGTTTGAGGTGCTGGAGCAGATATTCAGAAGTGCTAGGCACTTGGATGTATCACTTAAATGCTCATTGAGTGACTATACAAATGAATGAACGGCATGTTTCTTCCTAAAGAGGAGCACACAGAGGGCAGACCTTTAAACAAATTTTGCTCTGGGGGCAAAAAGGAAGGAGCTTTGGGGTCAACATGTGACCCAGTACTGATTAATATGACATCTTCTGGAGGTTTTCTGGAAAAGGGATTTTTATATTATTAAAGATACAGTTGGAAAGAGCAACCTCTTTTTTTTAGGCTGTCATCTCTGGATCTGATGTTTTGAGCTGTGTCAGAGTCCTATAACTGTGAAGAGGAGAGCCTAATGGGAAAGTTGACAGGCTAAGAATGACAGCAAAAATATAGATCTAGCAAAATTAATAATACTATAGTTGCCTTATTCTTATTATATGAGATAATAAATATCTATAAGCTTTGTGAGGGCAAGATGTTTGTAAAATGTACACTGTAATATCCCTTATGCATAAAACGGTGGCTGGCACTATAGTACATACTAAACAAATATTTTAAAATAACTTTAGTTTGCAGCTAACGTACCTTGACAGATTAACTGGGTTTTAATGCAAAATTAGAGGAAGAAATGCTTGTGTAAATAGTCTCATTCATGTTAATATTTAAATATGGTTAATGAGTTAATGTGTTTAGGCATTTCCTGGTGTTTATGTTTAGGTAACATTCTCCCAGAGGTTAAAATGGTCTTGATATATTGATGACAACAAGGATCTAAAATTCTCATTTACCAAATTTTAAAGCAGCCCTATAAGAAGGCAGGAGGGAAGAGGTTTCATTTTAGAAGACAAGATGAGAATAATGAGCAAATAGTGTTATTTTCACTTATTCATTTACATATTGAAAGCTTTCCACTATCATCAAGTTGTAATCTATGATTCACATATAAAAAATAATTTAAAATACATGCATATAAATATATCTTCACAGATTTAGAAAACTTTATAGTACCTTTTTTTGTAATATTGTTTTTATGTGGGATAAGCAGTTTGTTCACTACATCTCCAGTAGATAGGGGTTGGGCATGATAATTAAGACCATCCTAGTCTTAGAGTCAATTCTTAGAACTTTGCTTGGAGTCTTAAATTCTCAAATTATGTCAGAGAAAGCTTCATCTATAATGAGAAGTTTTATTATGACTAAAGCACAAGGGTTTCTTTGTCTCAGGCTGTATCTTAAATGAATTTATTGAATAGTGAAAAGCTATTCTAATAACAAGTACTCACCAATGAACTTTGAGGATTGTGACATATATTAAAACTGGGGAGTTCATAACAATTCATTTTTCTTGTGATTTACATTGTATAAGCTACTGGAAGTACATTTACTTTTTAAATGTTCAGTTATCAATTCATAGTTTCTTCTAAATGAGATTTCATTTGCATTTCCACTGCTCTCTAACCTCAAGGAGATACCAGTTTTACTTGTATATTAAGTTAGATTTACTTTTATTAGGGAAGGGGAAAACTTTTTATATATAAATTAGTATTGACTTTTCTTCTGCTGTTTTTAAAAAGGTCACTTAACTAGTATTTTTGATGTATTTTCCTACACATACTATGATATCTGTAACTGAAGCTTTAATTCCCTTGTTATAATAGATAAATTTTTGAATCCTTGCTATAGTGCCACCATCCTCATATTATGCTTTTACAGCAATTCCCTAGACTCATGAAGGTGAAGGATGAAGTTTATAATGGTATTGAATAGCAAACTGTTGCTTGATTTATTCAGAAAGGTGGTTATATACTGGGATCAAGTGACAGCTTAAAAGCTACTATAATTTATCATCATCAGTTAATTTTCACTGGGTGTCCACTGGGTGCTGAACATTACACAAGGCTCTTTGTCAGCAAGTATATGCTTGATAAGGTTGATGGAACTATAAGAAGCTGGAATCTGATCCTTAAGGAGCTCAGTATATAATCAAAGGCAAGTCAGAAAATGCCTAGTATTAAGCTGTGTGTAAAATGTGTGTAACTAAAAGTGCTTTATTTTTTGAAGGGTTGTTATCAGTAAATTGAGGTCCCACTCTCATTACCATTTATTCTTCCACCAGAAAAAAGGGGGTGATGTTGGATGGATCAAGAGTTGGTGTCTACTATGGTCCAGTTCTTGGCTAACTAGCACAAATTTGTGTTTGTGTTTGTATGTGTATGTGTGCACAGATACCTTTTATTTTTATACATATAATTTCAAAATATTCTTATTGAATGAGACCTAATTTTTCTTCAAACAAAAATGTGTACTCTGCCTCTTCCTAATGAGAAACAAATAGGTCACATCTAGATGATGCATCTAGAGCTAATGTTATATGCTCATTGATCCACAAACTCTGGGTGATGTTTTTTTCTTCTCTAAAATGCTTTAGAAATCTTGATCAAATTTGGATGTAGCTCCTCATGATCCTGTAACTTAAGTCTTAAAACATATCTGATTGTATAATGGTGAAAGAAATATAAGATAACTGCACTGTAACTTCTCAAATACAGTACTCATCTAGGGAATATCCATATTTCTTGATTGAAAATAGCACAAAAGGTGCTGTGGCAGGGACTCTTTATTGAGTTTCTTTCCTAACGTTGGCCTGGGTTCTATGGCCAGTGGATGTCTTATCCCAGTATTATCTGCTAAGATTTCCCTTGTTGGTTGTTCTTTACCACCATCTCTGAGAAGGCCTTTAGGAGGATTCTCTTTCAGAGGCCTTAATAGTTCTTTTTTTTTTTTTTTTTTTTTGGTAACAAAAACTTAGATTCAGGGATTGCCTTAGGATGGACCAATCACAAGCCTTTATTTGCTAGGGTAGAGTTTTTTCTAGCAGTATAGTTTCTTTAACTGTATTTAACTATATTCTTAGTTAGCATCAATCTTCTTTCTTTGGAGGTGGTGATGAAAGACTCCATTTTTTGGTAACTACCATCAAAAAAAGTGTCAAATAATGATCTTTGACTCTAGTCCATTGCATTGCTACTTTTACTTTTGAGCTCTGGGCTCCTTCTGGTCTCCTTTAGTCTCAAATGAATGACTTCCTGTCACTAGCTTTACTTCTGTGTGTGGTAGGCTTGACCCTACAGCTACTTCTTCCCCAGGTTGTATCCCTTGTGAATGAGTTATATGAACTACTGATAGGCAGTGGGTAGGAGAGACACTTGGGAAACCTGGAGTTTTAGGCTTCCATAGCTCTTGCTTTTTCCTAATATCCCTTATTTCATTTTCCAGCACTTCATCTTTACCTATTCAGCATACTTAATTCAGACTGTAATAAATAATTTGACTGCTGAAACTCAGCTAACATCTATAACTATCTGAACTTTAGTGGTCTCATATCATTGGCTACCAGGACTGTTGCTTATGGTTGTGTATTTGTGAATTGCACAAAGGCAAGTTGGAGTTGAAATCCAGCCGTTGCTCTACTCACCAAGGCCTGCACTCAGGCAAGGAAGGCTTTTTGAAATTTGTCAGTATAGAGAGGAGGAGTACCTTCTTGGATTTATACAATATCCAATTTATTTTAATGTTGCTGGCTAGGGTTCTGTTGCTTGCAGGTAAAAACAGCTTTTTAAAAATAAAGTTGCCTACTTTTTCTAGTTGGCTTCTACCTTGGGCAGTTAGAGTGGAGTTTGTTGTTTTATTGTAGGAGCTACTGAAAGCCATCAGAAGTTCAATATACTGATATATAAATAGTTTTTTACAGTTACCCTAGAGCTCTAGCCTTAGTATACACATGATCTGTGCAACAAGAACTGATGGCAGCTTATTTTAACTAAATATTCTACTACAGTTTCATACTGACTGCTGATCCTCCAACCTAGGATGGAGTGATGATCTTATTTTCCCCCATTCTTGCTTTTCTTTTCCTTTCTTTTCTTTCTTTTTTTTTTAAGTTAATGTCACATCTCAAAAACCTATTCCTGATGTAGATTTCTGTATTAGGTCAGAATTCTTGGTGTCTAGTTTTTTGACTCCTATACTTCCCTTACCAGAGAGCTCTTATCATTGGAGAAGAGCAAATGGCACCCAAAGGACATACTGGATTCTAGGACCTGTATCAGAAAGTATTTCTGTGTCTATCTTAGTATGTTTACAAATGTATTAAGTTGAAACTTAACAGCACCACGTGCTTCTTAATGGGGAGTCTGCTTAAATACTTCGTGATCTTTGGGTGAATTCTGAAGTTTCACATATTTGGGGTTTACAGTGTTTTTCATAGCTGTTATCCACCTATTTTCACTGTTAAGTGACCTTTGTAAAAAAAGCAGAAGAAAAGTCAATACCAATTTATATATAAATTGCTTAAAGTTTGTAGTTGCTGAACTTGGTTAAGTAAAGTATGTCTGACATGTTCTTTAAAAAGATAAGATCTGAGAGAAAAAAAAAGAAAAAAAGACTTGGATATGTTCTACCCATTGTGATAGACAATCAGGTGCATTTTAGGTGATTACTTATAAAAACAAAAACTAGTAATTGTTTTCCATCTTTTCCTAAAACCTTACGGTAAAACATTAGCAAGTTCAAAGAACTGTTTAACTCAGGGTCTGAGATTGAAGTATGAGTAATAGCTACCTGGTACTTCTTACCTTGCTATTGTTTTGAGGATTTTGAGCAAAGCTTCTTTGTTGAAACAGAATACAGTAACAGTAGGAATTTTCAAACTTTTGGTTGCCCAATAATTGATTCTTAAAAAAAAAAACAAAAAAATGCCTTTTAGATATTAAAAAAAGATATATTTGTCCTGAATATGTCCAATATTACCTATTAGAAAACTCAGGTGTGTTTCTTCAAAAGAACATGAAGACATTATTCTTTGTAAGCTTACCATATTATAAAAATGTCAATATGTAAAATAGGTTTTTGGAAGATGGTTACTTTGTGCTCTTTTTATTGAATTAATATTTTCTGTCATATAAAAACACCATTAGGGTATTTATTATCTGTAGAATGTAGGTACATATACATTCATTTAGATATACTTACTATACAATTATAAGTAATTATAATCAGAGGGCAACTTTGTCAGTTGAGTCAGAGAATAAAGTAATACCATAACAGACAGAAACCCCATCTTTGCTATGAGAGGGCTGTCTGATTTTTTAATATATAAATAAAGCTTGCACACAGCAATCCATAATGAAATATGCTAACTCAAACTGACAATACTCTGTTCTCAAATGTATAAGTGGTAGGCTCATATTATCCAGATATGTTAACTAGAAACTATGATGCACAATAGCTGGTAAGACCAAAATTGTCATTCATTTGAGAATAAAAACAAACATTAGAGTAAAGTTACATTTGGAGGAGATATAATAAAGATTTTTGTTATTCATTGGTTTATTGTCTGGGGACTTTTCAGTGATATATGCAAATCTTTAAAGAGAATGTCAATTGGTTTTCTTAATCTTTATCTTTGATTATATTTTTCTATCAAGTTGTAATTTTTCTGAAAAATAAAAGGTAATGTTTGCATATGTATTTGAAAACTTTATCTACAAGAAGGTTTTGGGTTGATTTATAGAAAGAAAAACCTGGTACCACATAATAAAAAATAAAAGCCAAATTGTAAACCAGAAAGAAACGGAAAAATTAGGTAGGGGAGAGGAAGAAAAGGGAAAAATAATGGTATGGAACTAGGAAGTTAAACCTCCCCATATTCGTGAGGATCTTTCATTTTCTCTTATTTTGCCAGGGATGATCCTAATGCCAAGAGAGTTGAAGTAAATTTCTCAAGTTTATAGAACTGAGAAATACTG